>VDFB02075321.1:154755575-154813664 GCA_007258455.2 Sequoia sempervirens
CCCTTTAGTGCATACTCAATCATAGGCACAAATCTCCATTGATCACTTTTGGACAACTCATTCAAATACTTGAATCTACGCTGACCTAGTAGACCAATTAGGTCTCTTTTCAAAAGGAAGTGTTCTTGAATATCACAACCAACCTTGAATAAAATCTCAAACCTTAATAAAAAGTAACAAAAGACCCACTCCAACAAGTTTTAGAATCACCAACCTTCATTTAACCGTTGATCCAAAAAACCCTCAATTTACACATGTAAGGGTAGGTTTTATTCCCAACTAGATACAAAATTGAAACTACCTCCAACACTCTTTATTATGTTTTACCATACTCACAAAAAAAATTCTTAGCCTTTACACACATTATCTCATCAAACTCTCTCAAAACCATGACTTTCATACCCAATTTTGCCACTTTTCCTTAGGACAGTCCTAACTTTTCCCCAATTCCTTGATATAGACTCAACCTACCTCCCTACCATCCTAAAAATAACTTCTTGAGCCCATTCCACTTAGACACAAGGAGTACATTACGTGGAATGGGCTTTATTTCATGATTAGAACCTCAAAACCTAAAATATGCACCTACAAAGTTGTTAACAATAGTTTAACAAAATATCAACTTAAATTCTATGAACCACCCTCAAAATGGATTCAAATCAAGGATAAGACAAGTCTTCAACTATTTTAACAATTATTTGAACAAGATGCTACTGTACGGTCACGTACAAGAACCTGCAACTTCAGATTTGAAAGCAAAATACAAAAATTAAAGCATAAACATGGGTTTCTTTTATTGATTCTCCTTCAAAATCCTTTCAACAGTCACTTATAATGATGGAGTGCATGTATTTAAAAATTTCCCTCCTAAATCTTCCCTCCAAACTAACCAACCAACTTTCATTTCCCAATTGACCGTTGGGTTGCCTCAAAATTGCATTTTTTGCATTTACAACATTTGACAATTTTTTGACAATTTTGTCAATTTGGCACATTTAACCCCCAAAACCTCCTAATAACCACTAAAATGACTCAATACCATAATAAATAGTCCAATAAGACCTTATTCAACAAAACCTAAGACTTAACACACTAAACCCTTCAAAAACCCTTATCTACACATTTTGCATTTTGTGCATCATTGACAACATTGCATCTCTTAACAAAAGATGGACTCCTAAATACATTAAAATGGTCCATTTTAGACCTTATTGGCATAACTCAAGGCCATAAAACCCTATGAAAACCTAACACCAAACAACTTGATCAAATTTAGATGAAAGTAGATTGGTGCTCCTACACCAAAGGGTTTAGGGTTTAAGGGTTAAGGGTAGAGGGGAGAGAGGGAGAGGGGGTAGAAGGGAGAGACTTGAGAGAGAGAGAGAGAGGGAGTTGGAGTGGGAGAGAGATAGAGGGTAGAGGGTTTAAGGGTAGAGGTTAGAGGGTTTAAGGGCAAGGGCAGAGGGCTTAGGGGTTTAAGGGTTAAGGGTAGAGAGTTTTAGGGTTTAAGGGTTAAGGGTAGAGGGTAGGAGGGTTTAAGGCTTAAGGGGCCAAGAGCAGAGGGTAGAGGGTTAAAGGTAGAGGGAGGGAGATAGGTGTGTGTGTGTGAGAGAGAGAGAGAGAGAGAGAGAGAGAGAGAGAGAGAGAGAGAGAGAGAGAGAGAGAGGGAGAGAGAGAGAGAGAGAGAGAGAGAGAGAGAGGAGGGAGTGGGAGAGATATAGAGGGTATATGGATAAGAGTAGAGGGTATAGGGTTTAAGGGTGTAAGGGTAGAGGGTAGAGGATAGAGGGTTTTAGGGTTTAAGGGTTAAGGTTAGAGGGTGGATGGTTTAAGGGTTTAAGGCTTAAGGGTAGAGGGTAGAGGGTAGAGGGTAGAGGGTAGAGGATAGAGGGTTTTAGAGTTTACGGGTTTAAGGGTTAAGGGTAGAGGGTTTAAGGGTTTAGGGTAGAGGGGAGAGAGATAGAGAGGGAGGGAGTGGGAGAGAGATAGAGGGTAGAGGGTAGAGGGTAGAGGGTTTAAGGGTTTAAGAGTTAAGGGTAGAGGGTTAAGGGTACCTTGAACATAACTCCCCAAGGACACATGCCATCCTTTGATTGTTGACATGAAATGAGCAATCAAAAGTTAGTTTCCATTTTCTCTCTCTTTTCCCATGTATCTCTTATATTTCGATCTTATGCTCTCTTTCTTTTTCTATTCCTTTCTCATTCAATCTCTATCTCCATCTCTCTCTCTCTCAATATCTATCTATCTTAATTTTTCTCCTTCTCTTATTCTCCATCTTTTGAGTTTTTATCTCTTTATTAGCTGATAGGATACATATATTGTGAGATTTGAGGCTGAAATAAGTCTGATGTCTACAAACCACTATTGAGTCATTGGAAAACAAGTTTCAATTGCCATTTAATGGTAAACCAACTGCATTTTAATGGTAAAATTCTTTAAATATTAGGTAAAAGCCTCCAAAATCTCACTTTTCACATAGAAGTCATAAATATTGATTTGGAAATTGGATGGGAACATTCTATTTCCATTTGCAGTATTCTCCAATATTTTCCTTGATTGATAAAAATGCAAAGTTGTCTTCTCCAAAATCTGCCCTCCTTGATAAAAATGCTAAAATATCTTCTTCTCCAAAATCCGCCTCCTTGATAAATGTGTAAAAATCTCTTGTCCAAAATCTTCTCTCCAAGCGATATAAATGCAAATTAATCTTGCAATTTGATATGGAATAATGAAAAATAAGCTTGTATTTATATGCATATGGGAAAAAAATTAAAATTAAAATGCATTCTAGTGTATGGAATAACTTTCCTAGTTTAAATGAATCAAGTGGTAATCAAACAAGTTATTTCATTGTGGAGTTTGTTGTTATTTAATGTATAGGTATGTAACATAGAGAAATTTTAGAATTTTGTTCCTTGTCAAAAAGATAATATTTTCCCAAACAAAACCATAAGCATGGATATAAATGTAAGATTCCTCAAGCTTGATACTAAAGGTGCAAGATTATCTCAACCAATGAGATAACATAGTGCTTAATAAAGTGTCTCTTAGATAAGTTATGCTCATTACAGAGTAAGGGAACAACCCAATATATAGTAGAGGAAAATTTCCATGGTCATTCTAGTTTACCAAACACACCTTGATGGTTCTAAATCAATAGTTGAGATATTTTCATTTCTAGGAGATGTAGAGAGGGTAGAACAATGATTTGAGCACATAGAGGTATAATTTCAATTGAATTTTCTTAATGTTTCAAAGAACAAAATTTTCCTATCCTAAGTTGAAACTAGCAAATTATGCATTGAATTTCTTTAAAAATCTATAATTTTATATGGTTGTAGGAAAACACAATCATTTTAAATAATGGTGTAGATTAAGAAATTATTTATGAAATAATTTAACATAAAATTTTATAAAGAGGGAAAGTGTTTGAAGGATGATATAATTATAAAAGGAATGTTCCTACCTCTTCTTTTATACCTTTTAGGTTAGTAAATATTCTAGGAAAAAGGTCTTCATATTTTTTTAAATTTTCCACTTGCATCACTTATCTTTCATCCCATTAATCTCCAATTTTTTCCATCTTAGGGTTCCTTCTAAAATTATATTTTGTTCTCTAGTCCTCAATGGTTCATGTTGAAATATTTATTGATTATTCCATTTACAGATTTAGTCATTGACCTCTTACTCTTAAATAAACATGTACATACATACACATGTATCTATTCATGTATAAACATTTAAACATAAGCAAAAACATGTACATGTAGATAGATTCAATGTATAAACATAAACATGTTATAAGCAAAGAGGTACATGCACGTAGATTGAATGAAAATAAACATATAAACATAAGAAAATGTGTATGTACATATATCATATAAGAAAATCTAGGTACATGCACGCATAAATTGAATGAAAATAAACACATAAACATAAGCAAATGTGTATGTATATCATATAAGCAAATGTAAGTTATAGATCATCAAATGTTGACTACTAGAGATCATCATATAAGAAAATGTAGTAAAGATCATAAATCTAGTGCAGGGCCTAATATGAATGTCGACTCCTAGTTGAATGATCATCTGAATGAGAACCCTGCTCTGATGGATGTGTTGAGCCCTGCAGATAAAATTGTGTACACAATGTGTTAAATACATATAATATATTATAAATTTTATGAAAGTTATTTAAGAATGTACATGTATTTTTAAATATCTATCTATCTATGCATACATATGCATGTACATATACACATGTATTTATAAAAATTTAAAACTCACATGTCCACTAGCAACAAAATCATTCACAAAGTCACGTCGATGTACATAATCTGAACCAAGGCTAGGAGTAACATGAGGTATGTCCACCTACAATATATATACATATATATTAGTACATGAATATCTAGTTAAAACTAAAATTTAAAAATAATTAAAATAAGAATTGAAACATGCACATGCACACATATATGCACATCATCTGATATCGGGTGATCTAAGTCCTTTGCAATGACTGTCTCCACTAAATCAACCAAATGCTCAAGCGACGAGTCAACATCTACATCCATCTGATCTGTCACATGTCGTGCAATAAATGATGAGTGAAGGGGAATATGCAACTGAGATGGCATCAATGATGACGAACCGGGACCGGTCAACATCTCCATAAAACCCATAGTTTGTGCAACAACCGAATGATTTGTAGGTGGATCCTGATGTGCACTAGTGTTGGGTTGAGAGTGATGGGATCCTAGATGTGAATGAACTCCTAAAGTAAAAAAATCTCTGACCTGCTCTGTATTGATCCCATAGTCTGATGTGATGAAGGCATATGCCTCTAAGAGGTCCTCAACCAAACAATGCATAGTCCTGCATGCCATATCTCCTATAAGTCCATCGAGCTGTGTGGGTGTAGGGATGCCCACTGCTCTAAAATGATCCATGTTGTTGTACCATGCTACAAATGGTGTGGATCATGAATGTCTAGACATCAAATAATGACCCACACAATCAGTAGATATCCTAGTGGTGGCAACTGCAATGTCACCTACACTGTCAATTGCTTCCTTTTGGGAAGCAACGACAACCTGATCTACTAAGGGGGCTAGAGCTAGGGTGAAAGCAGGAGACCTCCTGCCAACCAATTCCCTAAACACTACGGCTGGTCTATTTGCTCAATGATAGGTGGGCCTATCGACAATCTTGCCACGCCCTTGACCAACATATGGTGGAATTTCCAGGTAGTTGACTTTGAGGCCCAAATGGACCTCAACATACAACTGCTGAACAAAATATAATGGAATTTGGTCATTGTTTGGATATTGACCATGTGCTACAAGAAATCATGGGTAGATCAATGGGGCCATAGCACGATCAACACATTTGGTGACGTGGTATCCCCTCACCTTACATTGATTTTGATAGAATGGAAAATAAGTGCTTTTAGTCATTTCTTTGGTAGTGCAACATCATGCATTTGTTTATAGCGAACCTCACCATGTACTTCTTCCCACATGTGGGAAATAATAGTAGCTACTCTATCAAGGGAATATGTGATGATGTAAAAATAACCTCATCAAAATAATGGTCTCAATGTGCAAATCTAAACCTTTAAGTCCAAATTACCCTCCCAATTGATTACCTTTAGGAAAAATAATTTCTCTCTTTTTATGAATAAGTGCACAAACTTTATTTCTTGAAGTTAGGCAAATTAAGCTTATTTATCCTGATTTAATGGTTTAGTCTTCGAGCATTTTGTAGATCAACTCCACTCCCCATCACCATTCTAGTCAAAGGGAAATGAACGCGGATCTTCATACTTTTGAAAACAAGCGAGCGGGCGCCAAAATTCCAGAAGCACACGTTTTGGGCTGAGTCTTTATAATTATGTTATTTTTCAGTTTCAAAAAATTTATGGCTCATGTGAGCCTCTTTAATATTGTATATCATGGGCTTTAAAGTCCCTATGTTATTGGCAATCTGTTAAGAAGACTCTATTAACTGGAAAGTAGGATTTGTTAGTTATCTTCATATGAATATGTAATTGCTGCAAATAATGAATAAAGAAGAAGATTATCGTTATGCTGCCAATTTTTCTTTTGAGTAAACAAATACCATATGAATATGAGTTTTCTCGCCATTCTTTGAATTATTGAGTGATGTGAATGAAGTCTTTGGAATGAAGTAACTTAGATTTTTCCAGTGCGTGTGAATTGAGGTAGCTATAGACACACCCGAGAGCTGGCCACTCGAGGGTTATAGATAGATAGATAAGTATTATATTTCTTATTCTGCATTTCCTTTTAGTAGATAATAGTTGAATTGCATTTCACTTTCATGAGTATATGTTATGCTGTCAGTGTCAAGCCTGTAGGTTGCAACTAAGTCTGTAGTTTCTGAGCTTAACATTTGAATGTCTGGAGCACCTTTCTTCAGTTGATTCTATTAAATTGTTTTATGATTAGAAGTTGGATTGTTATCTTTTACATTAGATAAATGTTTCCTAATTTCTTTACATGTTTTACTTCTTCAGTAATTTATGCATTCTTTAGATTAATCATTTCCATGTTTTCTAGTTTAGTGGTGATGATTTTCAGATTTATAGTTTTCTGTTTTCTGGTTTGAAGTCATTTTCCCACTTTCTAGATAGATGATTTACTACTTTCAAGATTAGAGGCCCCTTAGCGTAGAAATTTTATTCATTTTGTTAGTATTTAAGAAACCTAAGAGAGAGAAGTTGAGATGTCTTCTATTGCATACAACCGTTGGACACTGTCCGGTCGATATATTGATGTGTTTATTCACTAAAGTGTTAGGACCTAATGACAACCTGTCACTTTTTGGCACCATTGTCAGGGACTCCTTTTTCTAGTGTTAGTAGGAGATATCTTGAATACCTCTTTTAGGGATAGGAATAACTCTTTGGCTTCTTTTCTACATGGTCAGGAAACGAGGCCCCCATGAAAGATTCATACGAAAAACCCCCCCAATTGACATACCAACAAAAAGTAGGGAGAAAGGAAACTTAGATCAGGAACTTACCGAGGAATTGACTGAACAGGGTCAACCTGAGACCTTCCCACATACCTCGGAAAGAGAACGAATAGTGGTTGAGGAGCATATTTTTTTGCAAACTCCTGAACCTCGTGCCATTGAGAAAATTTTGGAAGAGGATCACATCCCCTTCAACATCACGGGTGACTGTAGAAATTTGGCCAATAACCATGAAAATGATAACCCTCCACCACCACGCACATTCACTTATCCTATTACTATCGATGCAGATGATGAAACGACAATGAAAAACATCTCACCTACCTTTTTTCCAACCTTTCGAGGTTTGTCTATGGAGGACCCTAATCAATTTCTATTTGAATTCAAAGTCTTGTGTCAAACATATGACTATAAGACTGATAATAAAAAACTAAAGCTTTTCCCTTCCACTCTAAAAGACTCAGCTATGCACTGGTTTATGGGGTTAGCTTCTCAGTCGATAACCTCCTGGGATGAAATGGAGTCTATTTTTTTGGAGAAATACCAAAGTTATTGTAGGGTGAGTGATAGGAAAGAAGAATTGTTTAAAATAAGGAAAAACAAGGATGAGAGTTTAGAGGATTACCTAGATAGGTTTATCTTCTTATCCAAATGCTGTGGTGGAAAAGTTATAAGTCTTGATATTTTGAAGACCTGATTCCTCAAAGGTCTTGATGAAAAAACTCAGAGGAGTTTAGATTTAATGGGAAAAGGAGATGTGTCCCAACTGAGATTGGAAGAGATTATAGAGTTATGTCAGAACTTCTCTCGAACTCGAGGAGGAATTAGGAAGTCCACCATTTTTAGAGCTTCCAGTGACATTAGAAAACTTCGTGAAGAGATTTCCAACTTCAAGACTAACATTCTCATCCAGTTAAACACCACTTTAGATGACATACAGGCTAAAACATGAAACTCTAAGACCTTATCCATCTATTTCCCTCGATGCCGGAACAAACATTTGCTAAGAGAATGTACCTTAGACAAAGTTGATAAGATTGATGTTTGTCAAGTGTGACAAAAAAAACCCCATTGACCAGTGTGAGCTATTGAATGCCTTAAAAAATTCTAAGAAAAGAAAAACTCCAGCCGAGGAAGAAGTGAATGTTGTTAATCAAAGAACTGGAGGCAATTTTTCCTATGGCCAGAATTCCAATCCTAACTGGAGACCCCAACCCAATTGGAACAACAATCAATGGGAAACACCCTGGCCTCAAGCACCACCTCCAGTACCCTCTAGTTGGGGAACCTATCCTTAGGGACCATCGGAATGGGAAAACCAACCTTGGGGTAACCCTCAGTGGCCTAATCAGCCTCAACTGCAGTGGTACCCTCAAAACCCCATTCCTCAATGGAACCAACCTCAGCATCAATTTTACACTGGCCCTAGGAGAATGCCTACCCAACAAAAAACTCTCCTACCATCACCCCAAAATAATCCACATTCTGAGAAAGTTAACCAACCACCACTTCCAGTGCAACCAATTCCTAACCCAACGAACAATCACCCAAATACTCTGGTGTACTCCACCGAACAAGACAATGTCACTGGGCTTAACACCATACACTATGGAAACCTATAGTTGAGGTCTGGTAAAACACTTTCATAACTGACTATTGAAGAAATCATTGATGAACCTATCACAAAGTCTGCTGAGAAAAATTCCATAACACCCACATCCATAGAACTTGAGCCTGACTCGCCATCTTTAGTTGGATCTTCTGACCTACCTCAGGAGGAGGGGGGTCAGTCTCCAATTGAACTTCCAAAGGATCCATCATTGAGAGAAAAACAACCTTCAACTGAACCTTTGAAGCATCCTACGTCTAAGGACAAAATCAAAGCACCTTTTTTGGAGCGATTGAAACCAATTCCTATGGAAGATGCTCCAGAAGTGATCTCAACCACTGAGACTACATTGATACAAGAAATTAAACAATTATAGATTGAAGTTCCTTTGTTACAGGTGATTAAGGAGATCCCTGAGTTAAACCAGTTGATTAAACAATTATGCATTAAAACCCTAGGGAGAAAGCCAAAACGAATCAACACTGTTCATATAAATGGGTACCTAGCTGATTTGTTAGCTGGAACAGTCATTGCTTCGAAATATGATGACCTAGGAAGTCTGCTTATAACAGTAACAGTTAATGAGGTAGCAATACCTAACACTTTAGTGGACCTTGGAGCAGCCATTAATGTAATGACTGTTGATGTGATGGAAAAATTAGGACTTACTGATCTATGCCCCACAATTACAGTCTTACAGATGGCAAACCAATCCATAGCTATTCCCGAAGGCATCATTGAAAATATTCTCGTTAAGGTGGATGGATGGGATTATCTAGTGGATTTTTAGATAATTGAATCCCTTACACCCAAAGACAATTAATCAATAATTCTGGGATGACCATGGCTGGCTAAGGTTGTAGCCAAAATTGATTGCAGAGAGGGGGAATGATCATCTCCCATGGATCTAATAGCAAACATTTGTTTTTGTATCCTCTTGCCAAGCCTGCTGAACACAACAAAGTATGGGTTGATGAACTAGAAAGCCCTGATGGATAGGTGAAATTGGCTTCACTGGCCATGGTAGTTATTAAACAACATGGTGAAGAGCTGGAGGATGAATTGGAAGACAACGTGGGAAATCTTGCCATTGATTTGGGTAGTGAGGAGATGTCACATGTAGAAGTAATCCTAGGAGACCCAATCAACTTAGATCAGGCATAATTTGATGGTGTTAGTTTTATTGGATTACTTTTCCCTTTGATGAACTTAGTTCCAAAAACTTGCCATTTCTTTGCAAATGTTGCCCGGCTTCATAAAACTGTACCGCACAATTGTCCACTTAGCACCCTGATAAGGCCTATGTACACTGTCACGTCCAACCATCTGGGAGTCAAAACCATTATGTTGCTGCCAGGAAAAAAATTGAACATCAATAGTTGGTTGATTGAAATAGAAGAACAAAGATTGTTTGACACCCTGGTGAGATCTAAAGCGTTTGCCTGGGACTATAAAGATATGAGAGGAATACACCCCAGTGTGTGCATGCATCATATCTATACTAAGGATGTTCGACCTATTCGCCAACCACAACGGAGGCTCAATATTGCCCTCAAAGACATCGTTAAAACTGAGATTGAGAAACTCTTACAGGTAGGATTTATCTACCCAATTTTTGATAGCAAGTGGGTGTCACCCTTGGTTGTAGTTCCAAAGAAGAATGGGAAGTGGAGAGTGTGTGTAGATTATAGGGAGCTTAACAAGGTGAAACAAAGAGACTATTTTCCCCTGCCATTCGTGGACCAAGTATTGGATAACTTGGCCGGGAGGAAATGTTTTTCATTCTTGGATGGATTTAGTGGATGCAACTAGATACAGGTAGTAGTAGAAGACCATGATAAGACAACCTCCACCTACCCATGGGGGAAATTTTCATATAGAGTTCTTCCCTTTGGGCTGTGTAATGCTCCTAGCACGTTTTAGAGGGCCATCCTGGCTATATTTGTTGAGCTGGTAAATGAGTGTGTGGAAGTCTACATGGATGACTTCACTATATACAGTTCAACCTTTGATGAAGCCCTCACAAATCTAGACAAGGTGTTAAAATGATATAAGGATCATCAGAATGCTTGATCATGGTGGAACAAGGAATAGTGTCGGGACATCACATTTCAGCTGAAGGGATTAAGGTTGATCCTAAGAAAATTGAAGTCATACAACAAATGGAGGTCCCAAAAACATAGACTGATGTCAGGAGTTTCTTAGGGCACACGTGATACTACTAAATATTTATAGAAAGCTTTAGAAAAATTGCAACCTTGATGTTTTCTCTCCTTCAAAAAAATGTTGACTTCATTTGGACGCTTGAGTGTCAGTTTTCATTTGAAATTATCAAGGAGAAACTCATCTCTGCCCCTATCCTTTGAGGGCCTAATTGGAATCTTTCATTCCATATTTATGCTGACGCGTCTAATGATGCCATTGGAGTGGTTCTAGGGAAAGAAGATGAGAATGGAGGGAAATATGCCATATACTTCATTAACACAAATTTGATGCTAATAGAAAAGAATTATACCACAACAAATAAAGAATTCTTGGCCGTAGTGCATGCCATCAAGAAATTTTGACATTATGTCACAGGATATAAAGTTACAATGCATACAGATCACTTGGCCATTAAGTATCTCATGAACAAACCAGTGGTAAATGCAAGGATAATTAGGTGGTTACTTCTCTAGGAATTCAATGTCACAATTGTTGTCAAACTAGGGAAATCTAATGTAGTCGCAGATTTCTTATCTCAGATTAAACATGATGGCGACTGTGCCCCGGTACAAGACAAGTTTTTAGATGAAAATCTATTTTCCATTTTTGTTAAAACTCCTTGGTTCGCTGACATTGCAAATTACTTGGCTACTGCAGAAGTGCCACCCCATTTCTCATCAAAATAAAAGAAATGCCTTATTAGAGAAAGTGCCCCTTTTAAATGGATAAATGGAATCTTATTTTGATGCGGACCTGATATGGTTTTACAACGGTGTGTGAGGGAAGACGAGACCTATAGTATCCTCAGATCCTGTCATGATGACCTTTCAGGAGGGCATTATTATGCTAAAAGGATAGCTCACAAGATTTTGGGCACGAGATACTACTGGCCCTCAATGAACAAGGACATCAAGAAATACATGCGCCGATGTGATGAATGTCAAAGAGTAGGTAGATAAACTGCTTCTAACAAAATGCCCCTACAGCCCTAGGTAGTCCTTGAACCATTCAAAAAATGGGGATTGGATTTTATTGGTCCAATAGACCCTCCTTTACAAGGAAACTAGTACATTCTGGTCTGTATCGACTACCTAACCAAGTGGGAAGAGGTGCAAGCCCTACGTATTGCCAGGGAGGAACAGGTAGATGATTTCCTCTACAATAGAATTTTCCTCAAGTTCAGAGCTTCGAGGAAAATTGTCACAAACCAAGGCCCCCAATTTATGTCCAAAGTGCTATTGGCATTCACATACCACTTTCAAGTAAGTCACAAGAAGTCCTCACCCTACCACCCGCAAGAAAATGGTCAAGTTGAGGTCACTAATAGGGAGCTAGAAAATATTTTGACGAAAATGATTTCCTTGGGAAGGAAAGATTAGGCTAGGAAACTATCGGAAGCTGTTTGGGCCTACAACATGACTTGGAAATCAACCACTGGCTATAGCCCCTATGAGTTAGTCTTTGGGAAGAGACCCCTCTTACCCATTGAATTCAAACTCCAAACCCTTAGGACAACCATGGAATTGGGCATGGATCTTAAACGAGCCCAAATTGAGAGTCTTACAGCTTAGTGAACTGGACAAACTCTGCTTGGACGTCGTCCATCAAACTGAATTGATCCAACAATAATGTAAGGTTTGGCATTCCAAACACATCAAAGAGAAAGAATTCCATATCGAGGATTGGGCATTACTGTTCGATTCTAGATACAAGGATCACCAAGGGAAACTCAGGACACACTGGCTTGGACCATATGCAATTTCTGAAGTGTTTGATAATGGTTTGGTCCAGCTAAAACCTAATGATGGTGATACCCGAACTCTCCTAGTTAACGAACACTGATTACGTCTCTACCATAAACCTGTTAATAAGGAAGAGTTTACAAAAAAGGTGGAAACATAGGGAGAAATCCATTGCATTGACTCTGCTGTGGTAGGGTCAACATAGTTTTGTCAACCTAATAAATAAATAAAAAAATAAATAAAAAATAAAAAATAAAAAATCCATTTTTGAACGTTTTTTATTTCTTTATCAATTTTTGACACTTGGACTTGACTAAAATTTTGTCTCCATTTTGTAGGACTTCACCTTTTTCCAAGCACAATTCCGATGCACCTTGCTACGATGCTCCAGAATCTATCAATACGATTGCTACAATACTCTAGAAATTGTTGTTGCAATGCTCCAGAATCTGCACAACAGACTGGTGCCATTCATCACTTTGATCCTGCATTTGAACACATCACTTAACGGTGCTTCGGGAAGCCAAGGCCAAAATGTCACAACTTTCTTCATTCTAGCTGCATCTTTTCATCAATGCTCTGGAATTCTGCTGTTTCATCACTCCAGCTGCATCTTTTCAGTGATGCTCCAAAATTCTGTTGTTCTTTCCTCTGACTGCATCTTTTCAATGATGCTTAAAAATTCTATTGTTCTTTCCTCCGACTACATCTTTTTAGCGATGCTCCGGAGTTTTGCTGTTCTTTCCTCTGGCTGCATCTTTTCAGCGATGCTCTAGAATGTTGCTCGGATGCTCCAAAATTCTGTTCGGATGCTCCAAAAATTTTGGTTGTTGCTCCAGTTGCATCTTTCGACGATGCTCTGGAAATTTTGGTTGTTGCTTCGGTTGCATCTTTCGACGATGCTATGGAAATTTTGGTTGCTACTCCTGTTGCATCTTTCAATGATGCTCCAAAAAGATTGGTTGATGTCTCGATAACATCTTTTCAGTGATGCTCTAGAATCCTCAATTTGGTCAGCATGTTCCGTTGACATCTCTCTATGATGATCCAAAACTCTCTTCTCTACTTCAGTTGCATATTTTTGGTAATGCTCTAGATTTTTGGTATAAAATTTTGTCTTTCCAGTTTTTTTGATTTTTCCTAAGTTCCGTGCATGCCCATCTTTTAATGTTGCTTCGAGATCTTCCCCCTTATAATCATTCTGCCACATCATACCAAATATTTCCATAATAAATAAGATTATTATGCCACCTTTTTCCATAATAATTTCCGCCATCACTTCAACCATCCCATCTATGCCATTATTATCTGCCGCCACCCTCACCAACCATACGACTATCCAATTACGTCAGCATAGGTGAGTGACGTTTGATCTAATGACAAGACTTAAGGTATGTGTGGATTTATTCATTTTAAAGGGTTTGTACTTAGTTTGAATAAAGGTTAATCAATTGGCATGATCTGTTCCTCCTTATAATTTTGAAGCTTGTGCCCTTTTACACGATTGCTAAGAGTACGACAGTAATTATAATTCCCCATGAAAGGCTGTCATAATTATGCAATAAGGTGACAAGAAATCTAGTAATTAGTTCCTTCCCCATTGAGTATATCAATGAAGAACTCTTTTTTCGTTTGCAATTCAATGAGGAGATAATTCCAGAGTTTTGTAGAATCTCACTAGGAGATAAAGAAAATGGGAGGTGCTAAGAAGAAGTCTGAGCTAACTTCTGTAGTGCCATTGTTGGCATTGAGCAATATAGAAACATTATTCCAGAGAGATGGATGGATGGACTTCATGAAACAATTTGAAAGGCACACATAGCAGCTTGTGAAGGAATTCGTCGAGAATTTTGCAGACCTGGGAAGACCATGGTGTGCGACAAACAGTTCTGGGTAAGTAAAAAAATCATTGCTCATATTTTCGGTATCAAGAATAAAGTAATTCATTTGAATGAAAATACCCATGTTCTCTATCAAAATTTAATAGAACTGTTCCATAGGGAAGGGGAACCCCAACCTTTAATGACCATAAACACCAGGGGGAAAAATAAGGGAATCCATAGAATGTCTATTCCAGAACCCTGGAGGTCTGTTGAAGCCTGGATTATTAGATATTTCACTTGTGAGGGACAAATGACTACAGTTGTGGGACCCCCTTTCCACCTGCTGACTCATTTACGCCATGACATTGAGGACCCTACTCTTAGGGTAAATTTACCAGCTTTTCTCTACCATTCAGTCACTTCTATGATGGAAAAATATAAAGTTGGAATGGGGTCCCTTAAACATTATGGTGTGATACAACTAATATGTAAATACCATTTCTGTAGAAAGCCAGAAAAGAAATGGAAAATGTTTCTATGAAAATTTGAAAATGAGGAGCCAGGGAGGTCACTTGAGGAGGGAGAATCCTCTAAACAAAAGGAGTAGTCTGTAGAAGAACCCTCCTCGGAGGCATTAGGTGCCCTTGAATCCCAACATACCTCCATGACTCCCAGTGGCGATGCGCCAAAAACTTTTCCAAATGAGTTACAAACCCCAGGATAGGAAGGGGAGGTGGGAATTGTGTATTCCGGAGGAGAGGAGCCTCCTTGAAAGAAAAAGAAATGAAGTAAAGTTGTTTTTCAAACAACTCCTCCTCTACGAAGGAGTAAAATGTTATCTTCAGGGGCCAATGAAACCGAACCTCAGGATGTAGGCAATACTTCAAAAAGGAAAAAGGCTAGGACTCCAATAAAGGTGGTAGAAATTGATAGTCCACTTGAAGGTGAAGAAATAAATGAGACAAAAAATCAATGGGAAAAGGGAAAGGAAACCCTATCACCTGAAGAACAGGAAGGGGAGGAAATACAATCACCACATTCAGAGTAGAATGAAGATGATCCTGTGGGAGGATTCTCTCCTTTCCTTGACAGATTGGGGAGTATACTAGAAGTGGAAGAAAATGTACATCAAATTGATGAAGAAATAGAAGTTCCTTACTCAACTTTTCTTGAGAATGCTGAGGCAAAAAATGCACCCCACATGTATTGATGAAAAAGTGGAAGAAGTGCCTCACTCATCCCTTCTTGAGGACACTAAGGAGGACAATGCATCTCATCCTGATGAGGGAATTCCTCATGCATCTTTCTTCGAGGACATAGGGGATATAGAATCTAGTTAGAAAAATGAGGAATTAGAAAAGTTAAAGGCATAAATTATGGGATTGAGAGCCAGGTTGCAGGATGACGAAGCACAAATTAACTAGAAAAAAGAAGAAATTGAGGTGAAAACTACCATTGTACATAAAAGAGACTAGGAAATTGCCAAATTGACTGCACAAATGGAGGAAAAATATAAGCTTATTGAGCAGTTGCAATACCAGATTCAACAATGGAATCAATAGGGTAAGCAACATAGGGTTGCTCTGTGTGAAAAAGATAAGTGTATTCAAGATTTGAAAAGTAATTTTATGCAATTATTGAGTGCTTTTGAAGAAGAAAAGAATAGACAATAAATTGAATTAAATGCCTCTATGAGTAAAATTGTGGAGCTACAACAAAATCTGCAGGAGAGTGACACTCAACCAATCATGGAATCAAAGGGGACACAAACTGAACCTATTGTTATAGACTGGTTCCAGGTACGCATTACCCCAATATTAATGAAATGGATAGAGCATTGCTATCTCTTGAAGGATGTGGAATTTGAAAATAATAGGTTGAAAAGAGAATTAGTAATGTTAAAAGAATCATTCCATCAGGCATATAGGGGTAAATAGGATGCCTATGAAATTGGCGAATTATTATTAGCCTGTAGAAGACCATCTAGGCTATACTCCATGTTTCTTAATGAAAATTTTTTAAGATGGAAATTGCAAAGAATTCGCCAAAACCAGCCACATGATCCCCCTGACAGAGAATTTGTAAAAATATTTGTTGAGTCACTCCCTGAGCATCAAAATTTGTTGTGTGAGTTCTTTGTTCATAATTTTCTCCTAGAGAAGTATACAAATTTCTTTATTAACTTCTTTGTGGGAGAAGTCGAATTGAGATCATTCTTGTCCACAATGAAAAATCAACTTCACTGGCAAGACAGATCAAGAGAATATGCATAGGCAAAAAATACTGTAGGGTTGCAGATGAGGTACCCTAATAGGAAGCCTTTCTCTTTCAAGAAACAATTTATGGGTGTCAAACTTAAAAAGAAAGTACAGGTCAAATACAATAACAACCTCCGACTATGTCATGATCACTTTCAGGAACAAGGGCCGCAATTAATAGGACCATCATGGCATGCATGTGAAGAGCGATATACCCCTCTTCCTATGCATCTCAAGAAGAGGGAAATAATTTCACCTCTTAACATTAGATGGCCCTACGGAAGAGCAGTAGATTTGGCCAAAATTATTGAAGAATTAAAGATTAACTGGATTAGTATGAGGTATTGACCTCCCTTGCTTCTTTCACCATCTCCTCCAGTATATACCAATCTAGACCAAAGTGAGGATAGTTTTCCAGGTGGAGACAAAGAGTCACTTTTCATTAGGAATTCTTTAGGAACCTTGAGATATTGGACACAAAGGCAGATGATGTGTATGATCTCAGTGCCAAGTATGAGGAGATGAACAGGAGAAATGAAGGACATGGGGCACACCAGAGAGTAGGAGGACCTACTTGGACTTAGGAAGGGGAGGAAATGATGAGGTAAAAATAACCTCATCAATATAATGGGCTCAATGTGCAAATCTAAACCTTTTGAATAGTCCAAATTACCTTGCCAATTGATTACCTTTAGGAAAAATAATTGCTCTCTTTTTATGAATAAGTGCACAAACTTTATTTCTTGAAGTTAGGCAAATTAAGCTTATTTATCCTGATTTAATGGTTTAGTCTTCGAGCATTTTGTAGATCAACTCCACTCCCCATCACCATTCTAGTCAAAGGGAAATGAACGCGGATCTTCATACTTTTGAAAACAAGCGAGCGGGCGCCAAAATTCCAAAAGCACATGTTTTGGGCTGAGTCTTTATAATTTTGTTATTTTTCAATTTCAAAAACTTTATGGCTCATGCGAGCCTCTTTAATATTGTATATCATGGGCTTTAAAGTCCCTCTGTTATTGGCAATCTGTTAAGAAGACTCTATTAACTAGAAAGTAGGATTGTGTTAGTTCTCTTCATATAAATATGTAACTGCTACAAATAATGAATAGAGAAGAAGATTATTGTTATGCTACCAATCTATCTTTTTATTAAAAAAACTACCATATGAATATGAGTTTTCCCGCCATTCTTTGAATTATTGAGCGATGTGAATGAAGTCTTTGGAATGAAGTAACTTAGATTTTTCCAGTGTGTGTGATCTGAGGTAGCTGTATACACACTCGAGAGAGCTGGCCACTTGAGGGTTATAGATAGATAGATAAGTATTATATTTCTTATTCTGCATTTCCTTTTAGTAGATAATAGTTGAATTGCATTTCACTTTCATGAGTATATGTTATGCTGTTAGTGTCAAGCCTGTAGGTTGCAACTAAGTCCGTAGTTTCTGAGCTTAACATTTGAATGTCCGGAGCACCTTTCTTCAGTTGATTTTGTTAAATTATTTTATGATTAGCAGTTGGATCATTATCTTTTACATTAGATAATTTTTTCCTAATTTCTTTACATGTTTTACTTCTTCAGCAATTTATGCATTCTTTAGATTAATCGTTTTCATGCTTTCTAGTTTAGTGGTGATGCTTTTTAGATTTATAGTTTTCTATTTTCTAGTTTGAAGTCATTTTCCCACTTTCTAGATAGATGATTTACTGCTTTCAAGATTAGAGGCCCCTTAGCATAGAACTTTTATTCAATTGGTTAGTATTTAAGAAACCTAAGAGAGAGAAGTTGAGATGTCTTCTATTGCATACAACCGTTGGACACTGCCCGGTCGATATATTGATGTGTTTATTCACTAAAGTGTTAGGACCTAATGACAACTTGTCAATATGCACTAGTATGCCCAAGTTCATCTCTTAGCTTTTCTAGGCTTTGTAATATGGACATGAAAACTTCTGAATATATGCATGTGTTTGTACCATCTGCTAATGAGTCTCTCATTCTCCTAATCTCACTAGTAGTATTTTCAAATAATGTTTCTGAAGGTAGAACAAATGCATTTTCCATGTTATATCTATGTACATCTAAAGGAGCAATGATACCTTGGTAAATAATATATCTAGATCTAGGGAATAGAAATCTAAAATCTAAAATAGTTCTAAATAAATTTACAAGTGTGCACATGATATATATATATATATAGATATACATATATATTGAACCTATAGGTTGTAAACATATAAAATATGCATCTTAAATTAGATTTGTATATGCAAGATAATATCACTAGTAATGAATGCTACTTGGGATGACAAATAGAGCATTCAATAGTTCAAATAATTCATCTAATCATCAATAATATTTTCATACCATTAACAAAAAAACATTCAACATCTATCATAGTTTTTCATAATCAAAAAATTCATTACTAGATTGCACACAAAACATAATCTAAAACAGTTGTAAATAAATTTACAAGTGTGCACATGATACATATATATTGAACCTATAGGTTGCACACATATAAAATATGCATCTTAGATTACATTTGTATATGCAAGATAATATCACTAGTAATTTGAATGCTACTTGGGATGACAAATAGAGCATTCAATAGTTCAAATAATTCATCTAATCATCAATAATATTTTCATACTATTAACAAAAAAACATTCAACATCTATCATAGTTTTTCATAATCAAAACATTTTCACCATTTTATTTAATTTTCTAAACATTTTACTTATTTAATTTAATATATTTATCAATTTATAATTCTTAGGTTCAAATATCACCCTTCTAGAGATCATATTAGATGGATTCATCCATAAGAAACCAGGTGAAAGTTTAATTTTGATGGTTCTTTGAGGGGAAACCTAGGGCACTCTAGTACAAAATGTGCCATCAAAGACTTAAAAAATCTTGATAAAGGTTGCATCTAAGATTTATTTCCTAGAACTAGTAATAAAGGGAAAGCATCATTACTTAACATTGGTGGTCATGTAAAATAAATTTAGTCATTATTGAAGGATATTCAATGGAAACTATATCTAAAGCATCATGAAATGATAATTGATCAATTAGAAGAAAAATATCATACTATATGAGGCATGAGAAATCCTTGATTCACCAAAATTATTCTCTAAGTATGTTGCTACCATGAAGGAAACAAGACAACATGTTTCTTTTCAAATCAAGGGATTTATAGCATGAATGATTTAATAATTGGAAATTATATTGAAGAGGTGGAGGAGTGACTACATGCAATAGTCTAGGACATGGCCAATATTCAAGGGATCCTATCCAACAAAGATTATATTTATGAGTCCTAAAAATCAATGCAATGGAACTATGTGATGTTTCTTTAAATTATAAGTGTTGGATTCACTTAGACACTAAGGATTTACTATTGAAATAGGTGTTCTTGATTGTTCCATTTGTTACTTGTGTAATTCCAAGAAATTTTGATTAAAGTTAGCTAATTGTGTTCTCTAAATTAATCCATTTATTTGCTACTAGTATATGGAATAACTATTAGGTAGTTTAAATGAATCAAGTGGTAATCAAACAAGTTATTTCATTGTGGAGTTTGTTGTTATTTAATGTATGGGTATGCAACATAGAGAAATTTTAGAATTTTGTTCCTTGTCAAAAAGATAATATTTTCCCAAACAAAACCATAAATATGGATATAAATGTAAGATTCCTCAAGCTTGATACTAAAGGTGCAAGATTATCTCAACCGATGAGATGACATAGTGCTTAATAAAGTGTCTCTTAGATAAGTTATGCTCATTGTAGAGTAAGGGAACAACCCAATATATAGTAGAGGAAAATTTCCATGGTCATTCTAATTTACCAAACACACCTTGATGGTTCTAAATCAATAGTTGAGATATTTTCATTTCTAGGAGATGTAGAGAGGGTAGAACAATGATTTGAGCACATAGAGGTATAATTTCAATTGAATTTTCTTAATGTTTCAAAGAATAAAATTTTCCTATCCTAAGTTGAAACTAGCAAATTATGCATTGAATTTCTTTAAAAATCTATAATTTTATATGGTTGTAGGAAAGCACGATCATGTTAAATAATGGTGTAGATTGAGAAATCATTTATGAAATAATTTAACATAAAATTTTATAAAGAGGGAAAGTGCTTGAAGGATGATATAATTATAAAAGGAATGTCAATAGTGGATTGAAATAAATTCTCATCAAAAGAAGGTGAAAGTGTATTAGTTATAGTGGGAATAGGAAATGCTATAGGTATGGAAGAGGCCTCTAGAATGGTAGTGGGCTCCATAGTAACAACAAGTGGAAAAGGGGAAGTAGTGGGAGGAATAGGGATATAATTATATTTCATAAGTCTATATGTAGTAAAAATACAATGGCCAACATCATGGGTATCATAGATGAAGAAAATGTGATTTCTTTGTTTGGTCTCATCTACCATGGGTATCTTCAAATTTTTTAATCATTCCTCCTACTAACATTTTTTCTAATTTTATCTCATCTCTTGTTTTGACATTGAGGTTTTAAGTTAATATTTTATTTTCCTTTATGGTTTGGATCCTTCTTTTAGTTCTATTTGCATGGTTCGTACCTCTTCTTTTATACCTTTTAGGTTAGTAAATATTCTAGGAAAAAGGTCTTCATATTTTTTTAAATTTTCCACTTGCATCACTTATCTTTCATACCATTAATCTCCAATTTTTTCCATCTTAGGGTTCCTTCTAAAATTATATTTTGTTCTCTAGTCCTCAATGGTTCATGTTGAATATTTATTTTTTAGTGCATTATTAGTGGCTATTTCATTTTCCCCTTCTTCAACTTATATTTTTTTAAGTTTTGAAGATTTTATTCTCCTTTGGATTCCATAATTTATTCTTAGAGGAACCACTTAACTTCTACTATGGTGTTTCAACCTTATCCATCCACTTTATCAAGTTCCAAATGCTTGTATCCTTTGGCAATATAGTCTAATGTTCTTTGTGAAGGACTATTTCTACTAGAGATACGATAATGTGCTTCATTTTAGTACATTGTGGATTAGCTTCTCAATATCATGGAATGCAAATTTTTTACAAAATTATTTTTTCCCATCATCCAATTGTTGGTTCCTCCTTTCTTTTCTTAGTTAATATACCTTTTTTTTGCAATAGGTGATAATGTCCAATAGAAAAGTTGGGTATATAGCCTTTCATCATATTATCTTCTATTTGTCCATTCCCTAATGCAAATTTGAAGGTTTATTTCAAGTTTCATCTTGGCACAATATTTTAGATTGGGTTTATAATCTCCTTTTGATAAGTACTTGGTTCTTATAAGGACCAAAATTGTCTTCCCAATTGGGATATTAGGTTTGTGGGTGTACCACCATCTTGTTATGCTACAAAGTGTCTTGAAGAGATTATAATCTCAAATTTTATTTCTTAAATAATTTTTCCATGTATTATATACATGTTAAAAAAATTCCCACCCAGAATACCAAGGAAGCTTAATATATGAGAAATTCCATGTGAAATGTGGTTAAATTGTTTTGACTTTTAGTATGTTGTCTCTTTTTATAGTTTCCTTTTGTATTATGTGGTGGGTTTTCATCATTTCAAATATCTTTCAAGCGGATTTTTTTTAAACTTTTCTTAAGTTTTGGATCCTCCTCACATCTAATATCTTTCTAGATCTTACTTCTAGCTCATCCCAAACCCATTCTTCCATAGCATATTCATTATCGATGTTGTAACTATTAATATCAAGTATGATTTATCCTCTTGAGTTAGCCTCATGCATGGTGTCTTAGACTATTATTCTTGAAGAATGTAGTGCTTTCAATTCTTCTTCTCCAATTTTTTCTTATGTTATCTTCTTTATGTATGCCTTACTCATATCAATGTATAGGGGTATATATGTATTAAATTTTTTTGTCAAAGAATAAGATTTATTATTTATAGGAGTTAATTGTCCCATTATAGTTTACAAACCATTCTAAATTTAGTAAAATGTTGAAGGTATTAAATAGTTCCTTCATCTCTATTACTTCAAAGTCTACTTTTTTCTTGATTCCCATTAAATTAACTTCTATCTTTCTCCAAGTTTCAACCATACAAATGGTAGTACCATCCACAAGATCAATGTTAAAGGGGTATCATAGACTATTGGCTTCCTAAATTATTCTCAAACTCTTTTAGGTATAAATGATTTTGATGTCAAATATTATGTTCTTAATGTAGACACACAAAATTGGCATAATGCATTCGATTAGGTCATATTCATCCATTCAGCAAATAGATCAAGTTTATTTATCAATCTCCTAAAGCCATCAATTTAAATTAAATAAATCAACTTGATCCTAACATCACCCTCCTTGATTAAATAAATCAATCCTTTTATTTAATTAAGTCTGAAATCACCTTTCATCCCTTTTTGATTTAAATAAATCAGAATATTCAAGTCAAAAGGGTCAAAGCATCTTAATCATCACCTAAGCTAATCTAATCATAATTAACCTAACCTAACCATCCATCACATCCTCTAGCTTTTCCCACTTGCACCAATAAATCATTTTAATTCATTTATTAAATCAACATTTTCCATCAACATGACATCTTTGAGGAATATTCCATCAAGTTTGAATTCAAAAGCAAGTTGAAATGTACATCCAACAAGGTATTTAATAGGTCTTACATGAAGCTCTTACATGCGCCTTGCAAGTCAAACTCAACATTAACTCTCAAATTCAAATTTGAAATCTCCCTCTCTTTGGCACATTGACCAAAATGTGCTCATCCTCAAGCTTATGGCAAGTTGACAAGTGGCCTCTTTCCATTGGTTTGTTTTTAGTTCCACATTCATCCATTTGGCTATTTATCTCATCAAAATAATCTATAAATGAGAAGCTTCATTCTTCATCAAATCCTCCACAACTCATGCAAAGTTACTCTCTTCAATTGAGAGCTAATTTTGCCCATCTTCATAATATCTTCATATCAATTTCATCATGGAGCTTAGCAAAGGATTGGGAAAGGGCTATTTTTCACAATTGCACCAATCCACTATGGGATAGGATTCATTTCATGTTTTATATGTCTTAGTTTGTCTTGTGATTTGTTTGCATTTTAAAGCATGATTTATTATTTCATAGGAGTACTAATAAGTTTGCATTTGGTATGAACTAGCCCATGATTTCAATGAATGTTGAAGTTTAGGGGCTATTTGCAGGTTTACGGTGCTCACATATGGCACTAGAGGGAGGGCTTGATCCAATTTTAAAAGCCATTCACATGCACATTCACATAATCCAATTTTTGTGCTTGTTTGATTAAAAAATTGAGCTACTTTTATGATGATTTATTTTGATTGGTGAAAGGGAGCTAAATATTTTCTGTTAAGAAGAGGCATTAATCTATATTATGATAGGCATATAAAATCACGCTTTCAGTTTTTGTGTTTAGCAAGCAAGTCACAGTCATAATTTCCTTTATTTTTAGTCGACAGCTACAATCATGCAATCATTTTCGTGGCTTGGATTAATAAAAGACTCAACTTGTTTTATGAAATAAGCAATAACATTGATCTGTGATGTGATAAATTTTTGTCACAGATGGTATTTTATCCATCAACTTGCTTTTAAAGTGAAAAGAAAGATAGTATACACATAGGCTGTCCTCTGTTTTTAGCATATATTTTCCTCTGTCCATTTCATGGCCTTATTCACAAGCATTTCCTCTATATATGTTTAGGTGTGTTTTTAGTTTTGTATTTATTCTGCACATCCCAGATTGTCCTTTCCCTTTCCCTCAATCACCACCAATCACCACCATTCGTTCCTGCTATCACAACAAATCTGTCTGTCAATTTTATGAATTCAATCGTTCCCTTGAGCCATTCCAAAGAAAAAAACATTTTCATTTCCAAATCCTATGTCTAGGCATTTATTTCCCAAGACCTAAGGTGAGACTTATGGATGTGATGGCCATGGCTGTGACTGCCTGTTGGTGATGATGCAGTCAATGTAATGTATGCAATTCGCGTGCCCCTCTATACTTCCATTTTGGCGTAGGTTGCAATGGATGCTAGCAAAGGTTGTGGAAGTTGGTTCTACAAATACCAATAGCTTTTGCAATGAATCCATTTTGTGCATATTCTGCAAACCTTGGCATTCCATTAGACCAAGTTTCTTTGAGGGTCTTCATTGATAACTTGTGCCTTTTCATGCTCCTTCACCTCGCATGCCTGGTTGTTCAAGTCGATTCCTCTGATATCATCTACTAAAAGTTGTGCCTCAACTTCATACGCCCTTCCACTTGCCAAATCCCTGGTCGACTCCTCCTCCCACACGTCTCGCTGTAATTTTCCATTCCTCCTTATTCACTTTTTCCTCTCTGAAATGAAGCATGATCTACAAACTATGGGGTCGTGGGGGGTTTAAAGGATGCCAAGTGCATTCTCTTCACATCACACCCTCTATTCTTTCTTCACGCCCTCAGGATGGAGTGAAGGTGTTTCCAATTTCTTGATATTTTTGTGCCTTTATCGAGGTCACTGGATGGTTTAATGACTGATTTGCGCGCCATTTTCTCCTACCCTGCAATCTTTACTTCCAGAGGGCATTCTCTTCCCTTGTGAGGACCCACTGATGGTTTAGGTGAAAAAGTGCCACCAAGTTTGTCAAGCATCCAATGCTTGGGGGCATTGAGCCTCTTTAAGTGCTTTTTTAATCCATGTGCCATTTTGGATTTGCCTCTGCACTTGTTCCTATTGAATGCGCTCTAGCAGCTATCAATTTTATTGCTGGCTTCATCTACTTTCACCTGCTCAGCAACAAAGACACATCATTCATTCAATCCGCAGAATTCAAAACATCCCAACGCTGTTCCATAGGAAGCTAGATGTGCGTTGTTCAATCCCAGCTTTGTGCATTTATTTCCCACACATGTACTTTACTTGTTTATGCCTACAGATGTTTTGGTACAATTGGCATAAGAAGCAATGCGAACCATAAAGAAATATGGGAAATCTATCTATTCATCTAGCATTTACGTAATGCTTGTCTTATGTCTATACCTTCACATTTCTGCGTGCATATTTACTTGGCCACTTAAAGTATTTAATTTTAATGGACGCTATGCACTGCTCCAAAGCGCACATTCTAGAATAGAAAACAATCACATGAGGCTAGTCAATATTTGCAGAATTCGTCTTTAAGCCCACTATTAGCACGCACTTGACAGTTTCTCACGCCTCTTAAAATCTATTGTGCGCCTATCTTGCACTCATTACACACTATTAGAAAATAATAGAATTTGGCTTTACACCAAACATTTACATTTAAGCCTTTCAAATGACCTTTGTACCATAACTCTGCACCTATTTTTGAACATCACAGCCTTCCCTGAGATCATGTTTTCTATCAAAAATTCTGCAGGCCTTCTTTATGCTACCGTATTTTGTGTACGTTCTCTATGCCTTCTTTAAGAACATGCTTTGGTAACTCAAGTCTGCCACAAGGATCCACTCTGACATTCGAGATCTATTTTCTATCAAAGCATGGCCGTGTCATATAAGAGTTAAGTGCTTGTTATTTAAATCAGTGTTAAATGTATTCAAAGCAACAGATTCCCATCCGTTTGGGCGTTAGTCCCTAGAAGCTTGTCTATCATAGGTGTATTGACTTTGAATTTGGGTAAATTTCATAGCTTGTTACTTTGATCTTTCATCCGATAAGAGGTATATGTACATTAGGAGCTACTCGTGTTATATACGGGAGAAGAGGTCATCTCTGGGAACAACAGTAAATGTCGATCATAATTGCAGCCTTGTTGTCCTTCATATGACTGGTTTTCTCTGCCATGATATTTATGAGGATAGAATTGAATTACAAGTAGTCCATGCTTCTCAACGTTGTTATTGTCGTCGTACCAATATTGCGGTGAAAATCATATTAGGTTGCAAGTGGCCCATGCATCGTTTATTGTAATAGTTGGAATGCATTCAAGACTAGCCATAGCCTAAGAGTCAAATTTAGATTCTTTCATAGCCAATAATTTGTACAAAGACTTTTTCGTGGAAAAGAAAAAAAGGTTGCTTACGAATATTGATGATATCTCTCAGAGTAAATGATGTGAGATGAAAAGAGAAAGGAACATAGGAATCTCGTGGTGTAGAATTATTGTGAAAGTTCTCTGATTGACTAACTTGAGAAATGACAGTTGCGTCTCAATTAGTTGTAGGATTGGAGTCTTTCGGATAGTCGGTAAAAATCATTGAATGTAGAGTTAATACATTGAAATTCATGAGGTACAATATTATGGTGAACAAGGCAAAAATCCATAACTCAACAAGCAGATTTAAATTGGAGAATTGGGCATCAAATTTGAAAAAGCATTTTTTAATGCTTATTGAAATAACCTAGAGCCTCCATTTATTGATTTAATTTTCTATTTTAAACCAACTAGATCATTGTTTGTTTTCAAAGTTGAATTGAAATTAAACACTAGAAATTGACTAGACAATGTTTTTTGGGATCAAATTGAACAAGCAACTTCACACTTGATATTGGTGTTTTAAAATGAACTCATCATTGCTTTGAGGCTAAAACGAACATGTGTCTTCTATGCTTTGTAATCTTTTCTGCAAAATAATCTCATCTAAAAAGGCATATGCACTTCTCTCACGCTTCACATCGATCTTGAGAAACAAAAGTCTTTTTGATGACATTAAGTTGCATAAAATATTGCCTCCACACTTCAGTTTGGGTTTAAAAATTGAAAAACCACTTTGCGAGTGTGAGTAAACCTATTGCATGTGTTCTCCCTTTGTTTCTAAATGAAGGTTGATCAAACTATGAATACTTTTACTCGCTTTTGTCTATCTTAGAGGGCCTTCCTTGGGGAAAAAGTACTCACCCAAGGGAATGAATCAACTGGTAACACTCTAAAGCCAAGAGTATTTCCAGCCGGGATATAAATATGGGTATTGGAAGAAACGCCAATATCATGCGGTTGATTCTGACGAGATGGATCCGAAAGGGGACTCTTGCCGTATGGGTCAATCTCCACAAATGGAAAGTCCAAACTAGAACCCTTGTTTTTAGTGGCCTATTAACTCATTCACCGAGTTTATCGAAGTGGTGCATTGGAACTTAGACTCCAAGAAGTTACTTGCCATGTCTGATCTTGGTTAAAGTATAGAGGTTAAGACTTCATTCTTAACATACTTTTATACTCTATCCAAGTTGGTTGCATGTAAAATCATCTCTTCTCCTATGAAGGGCATGTGGCAAGCCCACCAAGAAAAATATACCAATTGAGCTAGGGTGTTATATTGCTTGTGAGTCAATTTGAAAACACAGTTCTTTGATCGAAAACATTGAAAAACCAACATTGAACATGAGCATCAAATCTTAAACCCTTTAGGAGAAGCAAATATCCTTGAACAAATTCACATGTTATTGCTTGCCCTTGGGATTTGTACCCTTAGAGGCTTCTAAACATTTGGATTTCATCTCAATTTCCTCCTACTAAGGTCAACATTAGGAAACCTTTGCCTTGATTTCCTGATTTCCACATAATGCATTTTGTGGAATGAAAGAAAATTAGGACATTGGACATTCAATTTGAAAACTAAGCAAGAAGTGTGTTTGTGGTAAAAGCAAGTCATTAACCAAGATTAACTCAAAATTGAACCCCACACATGTGCTTGTTTATCTTTTTATCATCTTTCAAGGAAACATTGGTCTTTTGATTTGAACTACTCTTAGAGAAAGGCATGTTCTTCACTATCTTGGTCTTGTAAACAAGTCCTTTCTAGGTTCATTTAGGATTAAAATTAAACACTTCATCCATTCCAAAAATTTATCATCTCATCCCACAAACAACTTTAGAGCTTTGAAAACATCGTTCTAGACTTGGGTAAATCATCAAAACCGAAAATCACCTTGTTTAGTTAGGAGTATGGGAATGCATCCTTTCTCATACCTCTAATTAAATCAGCAATCCTTTGAACAAGTTCATCCTAAGATAACATCTTACATCTTAGGGTTTACAAGTTCATTACCCAAATCAAACCAATCAAAATCAAACCCTAAGTCTAGCATTGATCCAAAGTCCCTAAACGTTCAAACACTCATACCATTTACCCCTTTCATCCTCCATCTCGTCATTGGTCCTAAGAACCTTAGAGGTCACTTCACAAAAAGGTTAAAACACAAGAGGAACATGGAATATAAACTTGATCCATACATCATGAGTAATCCAAGTCAACTAAGCTATCAAAGTCTTACAACATTGATTAATTATCAACACTCGCTGTACATGAGATCATTACCTTTGATAAATGTCAATAGTACAAAAAATGTGAGTATGCCCATTGAAAAGTTTGGAACACATTTCCCGATGGTAGATGTAAATCCAAACTTACAAGTCTATCCACCAAACAATCAATGCATGAGCCTTCAAACAAACAATGTTATCCCACCAAATCCCTACATGCCAAATGAGAATGTGCCAAGTATAAGTTTTCCAAACATGAATCCAACAAACTTTGGGATGGATATGTTTGCGAATCACACAAATGTTGTTCAGAGTCCAAACAAGATGTTAACGACTCCAAGACAAGGTGACACCATGCAAAATCAAAGTTACCTAAATCAACGCAATATGATTCCCAATCACAACAATGTTCAATTTAAACCTATCATGCCAAATCTGAGTGTCATCCCAAATCAAAACATTGTCCAAAATCAAACACCACAAGTACGCGTCCCAAATCTGCTTGAACAAAAACCAAATCAACTATATCAAGGGAGTCAAGATCAAAATCAAGATCAAATTTGGCGAGATCAAATTGCTACACTTACCAAAATAGTTAGTCATTACGCCAAGAGACATCTCCACCACCATTACCCATATCAACATCATTCCTTGGTTTAGGGCTTACCCCTTTACCTAGCACCAATCACTCCATCCAAATCAATCCACCTAACACCAATGAAGCCATCACATCAAATCCTTTGAATATACCATCGATATCGCACCAACAAATGGTATTCAATCAAGCAACAATGTTGATCCCAACAAATCAAAACATGGTCTCCCAACGGCCTATCACCTTGATCAATCCCATCATATCTCAAACCCTCACGATCACCCCAAACGTATCTCAATGAATCATCACTACATCCAACACAATTCCAAATCCACCACCACTACCACCAACACCAAATGCAACAAGACAATATGACATTGCGCTAAAAGCTCACAAGGCCTACCAAAAGTCCATCCAACAATATCTAGCCATACAACAAGTAGTACAAGCTCAACAAGTGCAACAAGCCTCTCAAGCTACCCAAGCCTCTCCAGTTGCCGAACAAGCACAAGAATAAACACAAAAACATTCAACCACTGGTGATAGCATTGACAATCCCCCCACCACAATTGCTGAAAGCAATGATCAAAATCTATCCATCAAAGAGCACATTGAAGATGTTTCTATCTCGTCCGAAGATCAAATCAACATATGTCAAGAGTCACTTTTCAATCATGATAAAAATCTACCAACCAACAATGATCCAATTCAAGAAATGTCAACATCGTTTGACCCTATGGTTGAAGACATTGGAAGTCCCTCCATCACAATTGTTGAAAACAATGATCAAGATCTCTCCATCGATGAGCACCTTGAAGATGTTTCCACCCCATCCGATGATCAACTCACAATACATCAAGAGCCACTTTTTAGTGATCTATTTCAAGGAGTGTTAGGATTATTTGATCCTATTAACATAATGCACGATCCATCAACCAATGATCATGTCAAAAATGTCCCTAGATCACCTAATGAGTTAGAGGATATATCTCAAGAATTTATTCCAAAGCAAGATCAAAATCTTCCACTAAGGTCTAGCAATGGTCCTTTCCAAGACATGTTGACCCCCTTCGACCACATGGTTACAGATACTGAAGGAACCCTGAACTCGACACTTGAGGATATTAAACCACTTACCATGTCTAATGACAACATCCAAGAACCCTTTGTAAGCAATCCATCCTTTGAAACTGATCCATGTCAGGAACTTGATCCAAAGCATGACGAAAGCAACTCTGAAATCATTCAAGATCAAGAATCTCTATCTCCAAGATACTACAATAATCTAATGGAAACTCTCCTATCTATACGAGATGGACACACAAATGATGTTCACATAGCACATACTCCTCCATCTACCCATGAGATGCTTTCTATGGATGGACACATAGATGATCTTCATTCAGAACAAGATCCCTTTATTCTTGACTTTGTTACACAAAAAGAGCAGGTTATTGATTCGTACAGTCAAACAGAGTTGTCAACATCAGGATCATATATATCCCAAATTCAGACTGAGGACATCAGGTATGCAGATATCCAACATTATCCGCTCAAGGAAACAAGTCAGATAGAACAAGATACTTCAGAGTTAGAAAAGCATCCAATTGAAATAACATCATCTACAGTGGTAATTTATCAGAGAATGCATTCTAAACAAGAGCTCTTAGAACAGGCGGAATCAAAGCATGAAGGTACTACTTCCACAATATTGGGGGCAACTTTGTCTCAAGCAAACGTCAACATAGGGAGCACGAAGAATCCTTATGATGAAATCGATGCCAATACTACAACCAGTCACATCATGAATCTTCTTCCACCCATCGCTCCATCCGTGAATTGGGACCAACTTCGAAAGAAAGATTTGAACCAAAGTATGAAGAATACTATCAAAGCAAAAGAAGTTGAGAAGCATAATGGACAAATCAAATACAAATGGATACCAAAGAATACAAAGAAAGATCATCCCTATCAAACCCCATCAGTCAAAGAAACTATGGGGAAAAATAAAAAAGGGAAAAGTATCCATCAAAGATGTCCACAAAAGCAAAAGCAGTCTTTTCAAGCGACGTACAAAGTGTATCAAGCAGTTGGTCCTAATTCCATGCACACTTTCGTATCCACCCATCATTGCTCATCTTCCCAAGTTTGGAGAGTCAAAGGTTCCAAACTGTCAACCAATCCATCTTTTATCCCTAAACACACTCCATCCACGCCTCCACGCATGATATCCAATTCTGAAATTGACTATGTATTGGCAACAACCCTTTATCATAAGGATTCAAAAGGCATTCTATTGCGATGTGCGCATAAAGACAAAGTCAACTTTGGTATCAACGAAGCAGATCAAGAATCCCAAAAGTTGCATTCAAGTGCACATATCTTGGCAAAGAAACTTCTTCAAGTAGGCTATCGATGACACATTATGATAGAGGCATCTACATCAACAACACCTTGCGATTCAACATGAGCTTAAAATCTTTCAGAAAAATAAAAAAAATAAAAAAATATGAAAATCCAAAAAAATCAGAAAAAGGATTGAAAACAGTAAAGAGAAAAATCATCCTCTAGTGAAAACCACTATGGTGGCGCTTTGGGCAAGACCATGATGAAAACCTGGAAAATAGGCATCATGTGTAGAATCAAGCATCTACGTGCGCCAGTTTAATAAATCCAACATTCCATCCATCTTACCCATAATAAATCCATTCATCCATAAACCAGTTATCCAATTAGTTTTCATCCATCTGCATCCATCATCCAAGTTATCTTGATCTTGATGAAATTTTGGGGCACACTTTATGCTTGCTTATGGTAAACATCTAGACATGGGTCATTTTCACAGATCCTATCCTATCCAACGTTATCTAGCATTATCCAATGAGCATTTGTTATCAAAACACCTTATCTTATTACAAGATAATCCTTGGAATCCTTTGCATGCTTACCATATCCATCTATCCGTACACCTATCCAAGCATCCACCCATCGTATTCCATACATTGCTAGACATTGTGGGCAGGTATTTACATCTTGCTTCAAGAAAAAATCTTGATCTATATCCTCCAACTTATGTGGTGATCCGAACATTGGAAAATGTGAAATCAAATTGGTCAAAGCATTTGTGATCCAAAATCCAAATCACTAGCCCATGGCATATTTTGACGAGAAGATATTCCTTATCAAGCTTCATCTTTCATCTTTCATTGATCCAAACAATCAATATCAGTTGCATCTAATACACCCTTCAAATGTCACATCAAATCATTCAAACAAATTTTGTTCCAAATCAAGCTTCATCAATCATGATCAATCAAATCCAATTAAAAAAAACATCATCTCAGAATATCCTTGTGTTGCTTAACACTATCCATGCATTGTTGTGCATCCTCAACAATGTTATCATCATCAATCCTGATTAATCAATCCTTGCATTGTTGTGCATCCTCAACAATGTTATCGTCACCAATCCTGATCAATCAAATCCTTGCATTGTTGTGTATCCTCAACAATGTTATCATCATCATCAATCCATCGATTCGATCAGTCAACCTTAGCTTGGTTTTCAACAAAAATCCCAAACAGAGCACTGATATCATCACGCATATCCATATCCAAAACGTCAAAATCATGCAAAAATCCAAAACATCAGAAAAACACAAAAACACAAAAACATTCAAAAAACATCAAAATTCAAAACATCAAAAAATCCAAAAACATCCAAAACATCAAAAAATCCAAAAACATCCAAAACATCGAAAAATCCAAAAACATTCATAAAAGTTAGAAAAATATAAAAAACATTAGAATTCGAACTACATTGTCTCTGAGCTCAAATGTAAGCAAGGATAATCTCTGATCAGCCCCTGAGACATCAAAATCCAAAAACATTCGAAATCACATCAAAACCCAAAAAAATTCAAAAGACACAAAATCCAAAAACATTCATAAAATCTTAGAAAACCCCAAAAACATTTGAAAAATCAAAAATCAAAACATTTGTAAAACCTCAAAAATACCAAAACAGCCTCAAAACATTGCAAAACATCAAAAACATCCAAATATTTGAAAAAAATCCATCCATCTCATCTCGCCACACCCAATAATCAATCATCCATAATAAACTGATTGTCACCTTCATCCTTTGGAAAACAAACAAACAACCACAACAATCAGCAAAAGCAAGATTCAATCATAAAATCAAAAGCAAACAACAAATCTTTAAAACAAAATCAAACTCTTGATCATTTTCAAACATGTCAATCAACCTTATATCAACAACCTATCAATCAACTTATCAAACCATCATCATCCTATACAATGCATGTCCTAGGATATATCGTTCCGACAATGGGCATCATTTTGGATATCACTTGGATTCTTATCCTATCAAAACACATCCCTTTGGCTCAAGGTATGAAAAACATTGGCTTTTTTGCGTACTTGATCTTTTCTTTTGATTTATCTTATTGCGCTCACTCCAAGGACCTCTCGATGATATCCGAATGAAGGATTTAGAGAGATAGGAATGGGGCAACATTCATTATCCTTTTGTCTACTGTGCTTGTTGGACGTTCTTGTAAAATAACTTGGTGAATAATTGCTTTGTTAGGTACGTCCTAGCAAGGTTTCCGTATGTCAAGTGTGAACAAGAATACTCCTATCTGTTTGTCAAGTCAAAGTCCATCTCACTAGGTGCAACACCATCTTGGTTCTTTATACCTTGATGCATCGTGCCTATGTGTGTTATCAAACATAAGGTAAGTAGCCCTTTTAAAATCCCAATCCTTGATAAGCGAATCATCATCATCTATCATCATCATCATCTCTCATAAAGTTGGATTGTTGGAACCTCTTATCATCATCTAATGTCTTCTTTTCTGCACTAACATCACGTCATGAATAATTAATCATCATCACCAATGCATCCATCTTGCATCCACAAACCATTAGCATTATGTACATCATTTCACATGCATCATCATCATAATATAGATCTGTTAGTCTAAGCATCTGCATAAATCATACATTTGCATAATCATAGCATATCACATCATCCATCTCATCCATCATCACATCATATCATCATTTAAGTTGTTTAAGATAATATAGATTTGTTATTCTAAGCATCTTAAAACCATATCATTTGCATCATCATCCATAACCATCCATTTTGAACCTCTTTATCACGAGATTGACCCTCAAATTGAATCTTTTCGCTCGATCTCTCGAGGGGGCAATGTACTAGTGTACTTCTTTCTGCCGGGGCATCCGAAAAATTAGATTTTTTTTGAATTTTGATCGCAACAAGTTTATTCTTTGAACCAATGCAACAAGTACATTGCTTCAAAGAGGGGCAAAATGTAGACACACAAAATTGGCATAATGCATTCGATTAGGTCATATTCATCCATTCAACAAATAGATCAAGTTTATTTATCAATATCCTAAAGTCATCAGTTTAAATTAAATAAATCAACTTGATCCTAACATCACCCTCCTTGATTAAATAAATCAATCCTTTTATTTAATTAAGTCTGAAATCACCTTTCATCCAGGCTTTTTGATTTAAATAAATCAGAATATTCAAGTCAAAAGGGTCAAAGCATCTTAATCATCACCTAAGCTAATCTAATCATAATTAACCTAACCTAACCACCCATCACATCCTCTAGATTTTCCCACTTGCACCAATAAATCATTTTAATTCATTTATTAAATCAACATTTTCCATCAACATGGCATCTTTGAGGAATATTCCATCAAGTTTGAATTCAAAAGCAAGTTGAAATGTACATCCAACAAGGTATTTAATAGGTCTTACATGAGCTCTTACATGTCCCTTGCAAGTCAAACTCAGCATTAACTCTCAAATTCAAATTTGAAATCTCCCTCTCTTTGGCACATTGACCAAAATGTGCTCATCCTCAAGCCTATGGCAAGTTGACAAATGGCCTCTTTCCATTGGTTTGTTTTTAGTTCCACATTCATCCATTTGGCTATTTCTCTCATCAAAATAATCTATAAATGAGAAGCTTCATTCTTCATCAAATCCTCCACAACTCATGCAAAGCTACTCTCTTCAATTGAGAGCTAATTTTGCCCATCTTCATAATATCTTCATATCAATTTCATCATGGAGCTTAACAAAGGATTGGGAAAGGGCTATTTTCCACAATAGCACCAATCCACTATGGGATAGGATTCATTTCATGTTTTATATGTCTTAGTTTGTCTTGTGATTTGTTTGCATTTTAAAGCATGATTTATTATTTCATAGGAGTACTAATAAGTTTGCATTTGGTATGAACTAACCCATTTCAATGAATGTTGAAGTTTAGGGGCTATTTGCAGGTTTACGGTGCTCACACTTAAAATGTTTGTTGTTTAGTTTAAGTTTTACTATAATTTGTTTCTTCTTCCATCTTCATGAGCTTGAATAATGTGTATTGCTCAAATTTCTCTATTAGGTCCTCAAAAAAAATTGGAGCTATATCCACTTGAGATATTAAAGAAGCAAAGTGCTACAAAGTAAATCCTACTAGTTATTGCGATCATTTTGGGAAAGATGTTTAATTACTTGCACTAACAAGAAATCTAGTTTGTTGGATCAAGAAGCTTTGTTCAATATTAATGTTAAGATGTTAATATTGATGTACACATTCTGATTCTTGTTCTCAAACTATCACGATTTCCAAAGGTTTGGTTGAAACTTTTGGCCTAAATTATTATTAACAACCCAAGTTAAATTGGTTTGGTTGAATCAAATAATAAGCTAATATTCTAGTTAGTAAGAAACACAAAATGAAACTTAGTGATAACACTAATGATTATGGCCTTCTTATATGATCCTACTTAATAACCCTTTAAGACAATCAAATTCCCTATTATCATCTATGAAACATTTATGGTATTCCTTAAACACAAGTTGATAATTCAATTTTAAACATGAGAATGGAGAGGAAAATAACCCTTAATTATCTCTCTGAAAGAAATACAACATAAAGGAGATGATTATAATAGTAAACATATGTTCATATATTCATTTAATAGAGACACGAATCAAAATAAAAGTGACAGTGACATATGTACAACATGAAATTTTTTTGTATTACTTAAAACAAGTGTTGTCTGAAATACAAATAGATTTTACTCAAATTTTCATTTTTATTTTTGAAGTGTTTAGATACTTTGCTTTAAATTTTTTGAACAGGGTATGGACGTCCATCATATTATAAAGGATAGAGGAATTTGTGCATTTTCCCTAATAGACATGTATGTGAAATGTGGAAGAATTGACAAGGAAAGTGAATTGTTTGAAGGATATACACGAAATGGATTTGTTGAAAAGGGTTTAGAAACTTTCAAGAAAATGCAATTGGTGAGTGTAAAGCCAAATTTCACAACCTTTTCCAACATCTTCCCTACCTGTGCCAAAATGGGAACTTTGGAACAGGGTATGGACATCCATCAAAGTGTAATGGGAGGGTGATTATTGACAGAGAAATGCTTTGGTCAAAATGTGGAAGCATAAACAAGGCACATGAATTGTTTGAAATAATGCTTCCAAGAAATGCGTTCTCATGGAATGCCCTGAGTGTAGGATATTCACAAAATGGATTTGTTGAAAAGGGTTTAGAAACTTTCAAGAAAATGCAATTGGTGAGTGTAAAGCCAAATTTCACAACCTTTTCCAACATCTTCCCTACTTGTGCCAAAATGGGAACTTTGGAACAGGGTATGGACATCCATCAAAGTGTAATGGGAGGGTGATTATTGACAGAGAAATGCTTTGGTCAAAATGTGGAAGCATAAACAAGGCACATGAATTGTTTGACATAATGCTTCCAAGAAATGCGTTCTCATGGAATGCCCTGAGTGTAGGATATTCACAAAATGGATTTGTTGAAAATACTTTAGAAACTTTCAAGCAAATGCAGTTGGTAGGTGTAAAGCTAGATTCTACAACCTTTGTCTGCATCCTCAAAGCCTATGTTGAATGGGAGCTTTGGAAAAGGGTATGGACATCCATCAAAGCATAACAATGGTTACAGGTTATGTAGAAAAAAGGTTTGTTGAAAAGGCTTTAGAAAATTTCGAGCAAATGCAATTGGTAGTTGTAAAGCCAAAATCCACAACCTTCGCCCTGCCTGTGCCAAAATGGGAGCTTTGGAATAGGGTATGGACTCGTACGTGTGTGAAATGTGGAAGCATTAATAAGCCGTGTGAACCATTTGACTGGCCTCAAGAAATTTGGTCTCATGGAATGCCATGATTGAAGGATATGCAAAAAATGGATTTGTTTAAAGGGGTTTAGAAACTTTCAAGCAAATGGAATTCATTGCAGACATTTATACGAAATGTGGAAGCAAAAAAACCAACCTGAAAGTGATGCACTGTGGAGGACGTCACTGGAGGGTGATGTAGGTGGTGAGTTCACCAGGAGGTTTGCACAGGAGGTTCACAACACACATGAAAATTGCACATGAAAATGACTTTGGGAAAACCGACAGTGAATATTTTATTTTAAAAGCCCTAATTTGGGGTTCAAGTGAACCCCTTTCGTTTGAACCCCATTTTTTAATATTAAAAACAAATTACATTCATAGGTTCGAATGAACTAGGGGGTTTGCTCGAACATATTTAAGGGTTCGCTTGAACCCATTAGTTCGAGCGAACCCCTTAAATTTTTTTGAGCACCCAAAATGCATTTTTGCTTCCTCCATAAAATTGTAAACCACTTATGTGGCCCTACCCTTGTTTATAGTGTTTTGATGTTGAATAGTGTTTATGTTTGCATGTAATTTGGGTGAATATGTTTGTGAGCTATGAGATGGTTGTGGTATTTTTTATGGATTAATTCTTGAAGTGGGAGTGATAGTACTACTAGAGGTTGTATTATATAATAGATTGGTTATTTGTATGGTGTATATGGGAGCTTGAGTGTGCATGGGAGGTAATGATATCTAGGTGGAATTAGTGGGTATGATTAATTATGGGATAATGGTTGCAATTTTTTGAGGTGTGATATTATATAAGTGTGGGGAATGCATGGAAGATTTATTAGTAGTTTGAATGGTAGGGTCATTATTAAGTTGTATGGAGTTGTTTTATGCATGTCTAAGAAAGTATGTGTTGTGATATGAAGCATTGGGGACATCAAGTGCTCTAGCTTGGAGGGATCTTGTTGCATTTTCAAAAGTTTCTCTTCATTAATTGATTCATCAGATTCCGCAGATCTATTTGTATTGTCTTCTATGATGATTTGTGGATATTGAGGTTGTTGTTGTGGTAGTGGAGTTTGGTATTCATGAGGATCAAATAAATGACTAAGCATTCCAAACTCTGATTTAGTAAAAACTATAATTGTTGTATTGTTTGACCTATAAGATTAGAGCCCTTGATTTTATTGTGTTGTGACTTTGTAATATGCATAAAATTTTGATGATCTTATGGAATATGGATGTAAGTTCAAAGGTTGGTTTGCTATGTAAATGATGAATGTAGGTTGTAGGTCTGTTGCACTACAAGTCTCAAATCTTAGGTTTGTTTTCTCAGGAATTCTGGAAATTGAAATTTGAGGATTCTAAAAAATTTGTTGGACAATCAAATGCATCAATCTAGTTTTCAAAATCATCATTGTATTTTTGAAATGTGTCACTCTAGAATCATATATACATCATGGAAGATATCAAAGACATCGATGTGAAATCAAAGGTGTCACTGTGCTAGCAAAGGTGTCACTATGCTAACAAAGGTGTCACTATGCTAGCAAAGGTGTCACTGTGCTATCAAAGGTGTCAATCTAAAGTCAAATTTGTCATTGTGTGGAAACCTAAGTCTTAGACTGACAAAGCCAATTTACTCAGATATATCACAATTTATCAAAGGCGTTGCTCTGTAGATTAGAAGCGCCACTATATTTTTAAAGGTTTCATTCTACATATTAAAAGAAATTTAATATTTTCAAAGGTATCAAATGATAATAAAGGGACCTTGATGATAATCAAATGTGTCACTATAACAAGAAATATGTCACAATGACAGGAAAATGCATTATCCTGAGTTTGTAACTAAAATTTTGCTAGGGATTTAATTTTTTTAATTGATTTACAAGACTTGATTTTTGACTTATTTGACAAGAAACAAGAAACAATAGATAAGAGTAGAAAACTGACTCAAAATGTATGGTATAATTGGCATTCACTAGTCTTCATGATAAATACACTCCAAGAAGTACGTCCTAATTAGTATTAAAGGTGTGTCTTGCTAGTAACGACCCATCAATAAAATATCATAGAATACCATAAACATGTGGCTCCACTCTCAAAGGGGGATAGCTAAGTCTTGAGTGGCATAAGGGCTCACCTTCCTCCTTCCCTTGAAGGCTTCTGCACCCTCAAAAGAACTCTATCTCACCTTGGGATGGTACATGTTGGGTAACTTTTTGCATGATGCTATACACTGTACCCCACTAGAAATAACAGTCGTTGGTCTTAAGAATCCTAAAAAAATGGTTTGTAGTGGATTGATGAACAATGAACTTGTTCATGGTGCTCGATATTAGAGGGGTCTCCACTTCTCTCTTTACCTAATGCATCTTGACAAACTAAGTGTCACAAGACTTGGATCGAATGATGATGGCCACACCTTGGGGTACAACTTTCATTCTCCCCCCTTTTTATACTCCACCTAAAAACATGGTTGAGGTTGCCCTTGGGGTGATTAAGTCTCCAAGCAGGTATCCTACTAAATTAAAAAGAAGGAAAATGATATTGTTTATGATCTCCAAGTTCACACTAGGCGCGGGGAGAGAGCATATGTAGATTTCACTTCCTTGGATAGAGAAAAAAAGATGTGGGTTCTAAGGTATTTTTTATCCCCAAGATTGCACTAGGTGTGAAGGGACAATATACATACTCTAGTCTCCACCAGACACAAAACTAATTTATTTATCTTAATAAAATTAAAGTGTGATTTATTCTAAAAATCAAAGAACAAAATCTTGCATTAGATATGTTAGTAGTTTATAGGTTATTTTCTTCTACCAATGAAATCCATAGCTACATAGATGTGCCAGTTCCAAAACTGAGCAAATGTTAGAGCAAAAAAACCAAAATACAAAAAGTAGAATCAAATGCGTCATTGTAAAAAATAAAATGTGTCGCTTTACCTCAAATACGTCATTGTGGAAATCATATGTGTCAATCCACAATCAAAATAATCATTATAACTTCAATTGCATCATTGCAATCTTAGGTGCATCAATCTATAATCAAAGGCATCAATGTAACTTCAATTGTGTCGAACTACGTCAAAAGTATTGTTGTAAATTCAATTGCATCGAGCTGTGTCAAAAGCATTGTTGTAAATTGCAAAAGTGTCACACTATGTAAAAAATGTCGTGGGTTGAAAATATGTCACTATACTGCTAGAAGCGTTGATCTACCCATCAATTACATTGTTTTGAAATTAAAAGTGTCATTTTGGAGTCGACTACATCACTATAACCTACAAGTTGCAAATCTTCACAATGAACTCAACTGTATGTTACAACTAAGGACATGGGTCCCATCAAGCATGCCAGAATGTATGACCTAGAAATGGGGATCAAATTATGAAAGTAAAATAATGAAAGAAAAATGAAAGAACTTCACAATCCAATTCACTAAATCACATCAATGAAGCATTAAGAAAGTTGTATAACAAATAATGATAACAAAACCTACATGTACACAAATAATATTAGATTAGCTCCATTGTCCTCCTATGTTGCACCTTGGTGAGAAAGTGTAGTGATGGTTGGTCTTAGATTTGGTGGCACAAATAACTTAAGATATATATATATATAGTTTTCCTGCAATGAATGAGAGAGGGAGATAATTGATTTCTAGAGATAGATAATTGATGAATGATAGCTTCAATTCATAGATTTATTGATATCAATTAATGGTTGAGATATGATGAGAGACTGAGTAGGTTAGTGGATGAGAATCCATGAGAGGGATTGGTGGATAGTTAACCAACTGCATGATTTCAGTGAACTATGTGTATGGATTAGTTAAGAGGATTTGATTGATTAGAGAAGTGTGAGTGATTATGAGTCAGACAAGATAGATTGGACAACAGATTGATTTGATTGAAGAGTGGACTGAAAGTGAGTCTGAGTCAACTAGTGAGGTGGAAATGTATGAGTAATTAATAAATAAATTATTAATTTCATGTGCAAAGGGAAAAATAAATAAAATAATCAATTTTATTTATTTTAGAAGAGGATAATGTTGAGAGGAATAACTGGATAAATAAAATAATTAAAAACAATTATTTAATTTGAGAAGTGGGGAATAGGAAATAATTATTTAAATAATAATGAATGTTATGGATATCCTTGAAGATTTTATGTGACTATGGATACTATAATGGGAGTCAAACCTAGGAGATCAATGTTTATGGAGGTGTCAACCTAAGTTGAACATAAAATAATAATGAATGTGTATAAGGATGTGGAATTAAGATGTTATGATGGTGGAATTAATTATCTAACCTAGGATATGGATGTTTATAAAGATGTGATGAAGTTATGGTAGGAAAAAAAGGATGACGATACTATAGATAGTGATGAAACCTAGAATATAGATGGTTGTAAAGATGTGATGGAGTTATAGTATGAAAAAGGATACTATTACTATGTATGATGATAGATGTATAGGTTGATGGATAAACCATAAGGGAGGATGTGTTAAATGTTGCAAAAACGGTTGCCGTTGCACCAAAAGATTGACTTGTTAATGCCCGATACAATCACCGTAGTTAATGAATCCATGGGAGGAAGTTAAAAGCCATGTCATGAACCCGGGCGATGCATTGCACAACACAAGGATACCAAGGGAACTTAACTTGCAACAATCCTCTCTCAGCATAAGCGAGGGGTTCAAACCTGTGAACCGGGCTTCAATACCAATTGTTGAAAAGATGGTTACCGTTGGACGAAAAGATCTACATGTTAATGCCTGATACAACCACCAGAGTTAATAAATCCACGAGAAATGGTTAAGCCATGTCACAAACCAGAGTACTATTCTACACAACACAAGGAGACCAAGGGCACACACCTTGCAAGAGTAAACATGACCTAAATGTCTAGATGATCCTAAAAAGGAGACTAGTTTGACTAGTGGATATGGATGTTAGGAGATGATTATGTAGGAAAAAAATATCTTGGAGATGAGGGAAACCTAGACCTTAGCGAGAGGACAATCCCAATCTAAGAAAACAAATACAAAATACTTTTATTTTTGAAATATTTGAATGTTTTTTGGATTTTCATTTTTATGAAACTTACACTAAAGAAAGAGCAAAAAATGATCTATGGCTCAAAGGATGAAGTACCCATTTGGCTTCAAGTATGGAGGTTGTAATCTAACATATGAAGCATATAAGACATAACAACACTCCTAAAATTACAAGTGGGATTCACTCTTAGTGTGGGCTTACAATGGAAATTAATCTACTAATACTATCTACCTATGAGGGATTGGTGTATGATGATACCCAAGGTTGCTTGCACAACTCCTAGAAGACCTTTCTCACTGTCTCCTTCTTGGAACTTGACTCTAATGGATTCTTTTTGAGCTTGGGTGATTCACTAGCCTCAGCTCCAACTCTTCTCTAAGAGTTTCCTACCTTGTGCTTTACCTTGGGTAGACAAACACCACTTGAACTTGTAATCTTTCTCAGTACACCTAGAAGGGTCTAGATGCCAACTTCATCAACCAACTAGAATTGCTTGCAGGGGAGCTAGAAACATTGTTTTCTTGCAATTCACATTCACTTGAATGCATCTTAAAATTTCTCTCACTTTCAACTTACCCGATTTCAAGATCTTTCCTTGGTGAGGCCTATCTTCTTATAGCCCTTACCAGTCGGTTTTTGGCTTTTCCTGCCCAAATTCTCCGCATAGCCTAGCAAACAAATCACATTTCCTGACACCCTTTTCAGGCTTTTAAATCTTGCATAGGTTTTCAAGCCTCTGTCAGTACCGTACAGGTGATTCCTATAATCTTGGATAGGAGGGCTAATTGACCTAATATCTAGGGTTTCACTGTTCTTTGATGCAAATCTCCTTCCAAAGGATTGTTTGAAGCCTCAACCCTTTCAACCTGTTAAAATGTGACTAAAACCTCCCTGACACCGTACAAATTCCGTACCAAAGTCCCTTCCCCTGCCTAGGTTCTTTAATTTTCACTCCCAATTCCCTAACTGGGCAGTCCTAGCTCGCCTAGGGTTTGGGTTTACAAATGCTTGTTCCATCCTCTAAACTACCTACTGCTAAATATTTACAATGGTTTGGCTCCCCTTCCATATTCACCTATTCTCAGGGAAATCCCATGCTAAGTGTTTATGGGGGAGCCATTTAAAAGCTAACTGTTCAAAACAGAAAAAATAAACCTCTACAATCTAATCTATGAACTCAAAACAATATCTCTGCTCTAAGCTACCTAATTACCAAATGAACTATGCTCCACACTATCAAATGATCATAAACACAGTGTTGAAACAGTAAAAATAACGCCTTGATATCACTGTCACCACAAAACAAATGGGGTTTTCAATGAACATAGAAATCTGCTCCAAACCGTCTTCTATTCCACACCAAAAACTTTGATTACAATATCCTCTAACTGCTAACTACGAGTCACACACCTATTTTGATGCCTTCTCCATCATTCAAGGGCAGTTGATCAAGCATTTACCCTGATTTCAAGGGATTCCCAATGCCAAGTAAGTTAGATGCAACTCCACAACTGCGGTCATGCAACTTTTACCAACATTTTGTAACTTATCAATATGTTATGATCCTAAAGTTTAGGACCTCAATCTCCTTACTCCAAACCATCAACTCCTTAACTATCCTTTGGCATCTTTTTAACAATGACCATGTGTTTAGAACACATTTAACACCTTCATTCTAATATAAGCTACCCCAAGCTAATTAAAGCCAAAATTTAACAACATTTATCAACAATGATTAACTAGGATAAAATTAGTCCTAATGACTAACTCTCCACACACACACAATACCTTCTAAGGTCCAACACATCCTACTAACACCCTGATTTGGCTAAGATCAGGTACAAGCCAAAATTGAAGACAAACAAAGTGGAGTTAAGCCAAGGTGCCCCTGCACCAGGGATAGATAGGGATAGCTGTGTACACATGAAGTCCATTACCAAGAAGCACCAAAGGCTTCACCAAGGTCAACTCTATCTAACACATAGAAGTACATTGTGAGTAACTTCATGGGACAATCCACTTCCATTGCACCACACTAAAAGATAGCCAAAGGTCTTAAGATTCTATTTATAAACTCTCTAGGGAAATCTATAAACTCAAGTCTTGTCTACATGCATGAAACTATGAGGGTCTCTTCTCATTTCATCACCTCACAAGTCTTAGAAAACTAAGAGTCTCGAGGCTCTGTTAAACATGATGATGGCTCCTTTTTGAGGTACATCTTTCTTTCTCCCCCTTTCTATATCTTGTCAAAAAAAATGTTTGATTTCATCCCTTGGGGTGATGAAATCTCCAACTAGGTCTCTTATAAATAGAAAAGGAAGAAGTGGTGAAAAATGTGTGAGAGAAGAGCATATACACACACTCCTTTGAGACTAAAATATAGTGGTTCTTCAATTAATTAGATTGAAATGTGTATGGTTCATTTTTATTCCTTAAATTAGTAGTTTAAAAATACACACAAGCAGACAAATCAATAAAAAAATTAAAAAAGTATCAATTAAATCATCTGAACTAAAAACTATCTTGCAAAACCAGTAAGTTAGAAGTTTCATGTTTTTATTCTTTGATTTGTGAAAATGATTATTTTTGGAGTTTTTTACTCTTCAACTACAAGAGGAAACTACATTAAATTGTTTTGTATTTTTATTCTTTGACGTGTGAAAATGATTATTTTTGGAGTTTTTACACTTTGATAGCAAGAGGAAGTTGCATTAAAAGATCAATTAGAAACTCGCAAACGAAGAAATTAAACTAAAAAAAATAACTTTATGAAATTTTGATAATTTTTATTAAAATACCAAAAAAAATAGTATGCAGAAGTTATGTTACTTTGAAGATTGAATAAGAAACAATCACTTTGAAAAAAATTACTTATTTTCTTGTGTACAATATGAGGAAAAAACCCACTCCACTCCATCCCACTCAAAACTTACTTTTTGACACCTAGAAAAAAATTGAAAACCTGATTAGTGGTTTGAAAGTTATTAACATTTTCATGCAGATAATTTTTTAAAAATTGCATAAAGGATAAGGCTTAGGACTTAGCCACCTACAACGTGGCTCCTAGTCATCAATGTGACTAGGGTCTGGGTGAGGGTTAAAAAGAAAATAAGGGCTAAGAACTTAGCCCTTAGGATTGAGGGCTACATTATGGTTTGGCCAAAAACCCTAGTCACTCATGTGATCAAGAGTTGAGAGTTTGGAAAAAAAGATCAGATTTTCCTTTGTAGACCATGTGAACTTGTATGGGAGTTCACGATTTTAGTAGATGTACTCACGATTTCAATTCCACACATGATGATTTATATAGTTTATAAGTAATTTTTGATCGATATACAACACAATTTTGATTGGTAAATATGTTGTTTTATATCTTGTGCTCTTTATCATTTAAGTGTTCTGAGTTTGCAATATTATATATTGAGAAGGAACTTGGAGATTGATAGTGAATTGTATTACTATGCACATGAGGTATTATTGACCATGTGGAAGTATAGAGAAGTGTTCTCTAGGTTCGGTCTATGTTATAATAGATCATTATTGTAAGTTTTTTAATAAAATGATGTTTTATGGGGTCTTTTACCTGAAAAGGTTTTCTCCATGTATATCAAGTGTGTAATGTGTAAAATCTATACTTGTATGGTTCTAATTTTATTTATTTATCTTGTTTATAATGATTAGTATCCTAAGATCCTATTTTTAACATGCTATCAAAGTGGGTTAGACAATACAAATCATTTTTAGAGGTTATACTAGAAAATATGTATAAATTAATGGGAAACCTCTTTATGCTCAATCAAAATAAAATAAAATAATATATTGTTGCTATGAACTAGCATTGATAATTGCTATGTCCTACTTGGCATTCAAGTTAATGTGTGAAGGATTCTCCATTATTTAATGGGGTGTAAAGGATTATTATAGAGTTGCCAAAAACTATCAAAGCACTCATTTGAATTACATTCCCATACAAATTTTGATTGTAGTTTCTCATTGACTATTAATGGTTAGTATCTCTTATACAATTTGTATAAGATGAAGTAGTTTATTTTTTCAAAAATAAAATAAAAACAATGTCTAAACTCAAAACAACAAATTTGCACCTTACCATAAAAGAAATTTTGTTTTCTATTTCTCCCTTTGTTCTTTGATTCATTTGATCTCAAAACTACCTAAATTCTTAATTATTGCCTCAAGAACAAACTTACTAGCACTTGCACTTAAAAGAGGTTCAAGGATTATGCCGATAGAAAACTATATGTATGTTAATAGGGTAGAGAGTATATGTTTGTACATGCAAATTCTAGTTGCATGTGGGTGGATTAAACAATTAATAATAAATGATAAATAATGAAATGAAATAAACTTAGATAAATCTCGATTTTTTCCTTAAAAGAAAGTATTATCTAATTATGAAATATTTGCATATATATTTAAAACATAAAGCAATGCAAATGAAAAAAGAAAGTTGCCATCCAATTGTCAAATCAATGCTTATCAGATTTTTTACTTTAGAAGCTTTTACTATTAATGTTTATCAGATAGCTGAAACTTATTTTTGATAAGTCAAGAATGATTTGCAAATGTGAAACTTATTTCAGACTCAAATCCCACACTATATGTAACCCATCGACTAATAAACCCTGCACATCGATGCCATTCAAAAATGGCAAACAAGTTCAGAAACAACCCATACAAATAATGAAATGAATGCACATTCCATACCGTGGTTTATAATATGACTTTGGGCGACTCTCATAAAAATCGTAGAATGAACCTCGATTTGTATATTTAATACCTAGCTAAGGATATTAATACAGGTTAGTGTTATAGGCCTTGCCAAGACTTTCATTAACAGACATGTCGGTGAGCAGCTAGTAGACCATGTAAATGGAAAAACTTGCTGCGACAATTGGCATCAACGATATAGCTTTTTTTCGCCGTTTGCAGGCAGTCTATCTGTAATTTTTATTAGAGATTCAGACGTATTGGTTAGTATGCAGATGCAACAAAATCTAAATAAAATGTACGAGTTTTGGGAAAATTTATGAAGTTGTCGATACTTTTCACGGATCTGCCAATAAAACTTAAATGTGAAACCATTGATAACCAGAAAAGCTTCTGATAAAACAATGTATAAAAGAAAGTAAATATATCCATCATGTTATCTTGTTATCTGGCAATACTGGCGGATTTATCCATTGATAAAACTTTCAGAACAAAGTTATCTACCGTATCAGCTATATAAGAAAGAAACGCTGATGATTTTTAAAAACCTATAGACAAAAAAATTCTACTGTATCAGCCGTTCAAGTTGTTTAATGGAAAGTTTAACAGATTTACGCTTTCAGAAGTTAAATAGCTCTCCAATCCAGCTGAAAACCGAAAAAGAAACCTAGGAAGCTTTACATCTGGAAACCTTAAGCACAGTAAACGCTCCTTTCCCAGAATCGGGACAAATCTTGACTTCCATGCAAGCTTTGAGGTCGTCAAGAGTGAGATACTGTTGCTTGGCAGTGGCCAAGTTGGCCTTGGAACTGTGAATCCACACATAAGGTTCACCCTTTCCATTGAAAAGAAGTGCGCTCTCCCCTCGCGGGGAATACTTGTGGCAAATCTTGCTGCGCTTCAGCGTCTTAGCGCACCCAGGCCCCACTCTGTACGCCTTCCTCAGCATGGAACCCGCTCGAATTTGTACTTCCACAGGCCTTTCTGTCAGGTTTCGAACCTTGGTCTCTGCACCGCTGCTCCTCGAAACTGAGCATGATAATAACAGACACATCGTTAACGCTAGGTATAGCCTTATATTGAATAGCTAGGTTGATGCCGTTGCAGACAACGGTATACAGGGCCTTAGAGCTTCTGTAACGAATCAGGAAACTGTTGTGTAATGGAACGGCTTTAGGGCTTTTTATAGAAAAATTGGCGTCAGAGCAAAGAGGATAAGAGTGTATGGCCATTGGCCAATTAATGGCGGTGAGCGGGCTTTTCATAGAAAAATTGGCTTAAAAGGGAAGAGAAGAAGGGTGTATGTGCATTGGCCAATTAATGGCGGTGGGCGGGCTTTGCAATTGGTCCCGTCCAGGTGGTGGGAGCGGCCCTCTGCTGTTATCGAGGCAACAATCTGGTTGCTTTTAATGGAAGACTGCTGTAGTAACGGTTTCCTCTTTTTAATTGCTTTGTAGTGTTGGAAATATACATTTTTATTATACCAGAAAACTTCAGTTGTTTATGTTGTGTTAAGGAAAAGGTTTTATGGAGGGGGCTTCCTAAAAAATTTAGTGGGTGCTTTTGAGATTTTTTAGGAATATTTTAAAGTTTGTGGTTTCATGAATTTAGTTTTGCAATTCAGCTTACGAAGTACTTTGATAAAAATTAATAAATAAATAAAAAATCTCTTATTTTTTATATTTTTTTTAAGAATTTAAAATTTTAAGTGATAGACAAGTGGCAACAAAAATGCCTAAATTGTAGGGGCAATTTCTAGCCCCACCTCAATTTCACCCACTGAAATTTGCAGTTCTAAAAGGTAGGGGCTGCTATTTTTTAGGAAAAGATTCCAATTAATCCAGTACCATATTTTTTTTTGCTTCATGAGACCGCTTGATCCATGAAAATAAGCCCAAGCTCCCCATGGAACCATACACTAAGTAATCAACGAGGATTGTTGTGTTAAAAGCTTAAAAATATAGATATCTTAAATATATCTATTTTTTATTTGAGATCTTAATTTAGAGTTATTTTGAAAATATTATGTTTTATTAAATATTATTGTTTTGATTTATAAATGATTGTCAAATGTAAATTAAAAAATAAAGAGTTTTTAATTATAATCATTTCATTACATTTAATTTTGTCTTTAATTATAAGATATTAATTTTAAAGTATTAATAAAGTTCATATTGAAATACTTTTGCTAAAAAAATGATGTTTAAGTAAATCATTTTGAAATATTTTGTGAAATTTTAAATTAAGTCACTTAAAATTACTAAATATTATTTTAGAAATGTATAAACCATTAGATAATAATAAATATGTCTTTGTTACAATTAGATATTATAATTTTTTTAATACATTCAAATTAATTAAATAAATAAATAAAATTAATATAATTAATTTATATTAATTATACTTATAATTTATTGTTATAAATTTAAATAATATATAAATTAATTAAATGAATTTAATACTAAAAAATGTTGTAATATATGTGAAATAATGATTGATTACTATTTAGTGTTAAAGCAAGAGTAGAAGGGTGTGGCCATGGGCTAAGTAATGGAAGGAATGAGATACAGAGTAATAATTATGTTTTACTATTAGTAGATTTAAAAAAGACCAATGTAAATGTTTTCTTGTTTAAATTATTTTACATTAAATTTATTATTGAAAATATGATTTTTATCATTTAAATTTTAAATAAAAATATTAAATAATATAATTGTAAAATTAAATGTTAAGGTAAATTATTTATTGAAATAATTTTGAATGATTTGCAAATAAAGAAATTAATTAAATATCTTATTGAAATTGTAAAGTTTATAGTAAATCTTATTTTGAAAAAATAAAAAAAACTATCATTAAATAATGATTGGAAGTATAAGGCTATGTTATCAAGGTTGGAAAACAACTATTTGATTTATTTTTGGAAAATGCATACATGTTATTATTAAGATTCAATGTATGGTGAATTGAAATGTTTTGACCTTCCAAATTTACAAGAATCAAAGTTAGAAGCTTTCTTCATTATAATTTTTGAACAAGTATCATGTAGTGGTGAGTACTTCCTTTCTAGTATTGCAATAATAGTACTTGTTGGATAGTTGATAGCTGGGTTATGACATATCAATTTAGGTGTAGGTTGGACAATAGTTTGAGATAATAGATTCTTGCAACGCATATGTATCGTAACCATGTAGTGGCAAGTAAGTTTTTTGGTGGTATTGTAATACAAGTATTTGTTGTGTTGTTGATAGATGAGTCATGAAAATAATTTAGAGGTATGGCAGATACACTTTGGGATAATTTTGTTTCAAATGAATATTATAGTTGTTATGGTTAACCTTGAATTGATGTTTAATTGATAGTAACAATAATTGCAAGTAGCATAATTGAAGTTGAGTTTGTTTATTAGACTAGATATTTTTTTTTGATAAGATAAGTAGGGAAGGGCCTTGATCCCAAACAAAAAAAGCAATAGGGTTGAACCGCTCGAAAAAACAGACTGGCCAAACACAATCACCAGTCAAAAACAACATGAATAAAACAACAAAAACAAACAAACTAGTAGCAAGGAGATACCATTAGGAAATAACCCAGCAACAACAAGGAAAACAACTCAATCCCTTGAGCTAGGAACCAAAGCCACCAAGGGCATGTTACATAAAAAATTGGCCTTCCTGGAATTCTTCTTTCGTTGCACAACTGCCCAAGATGAATTCCAGATACGATTAGTTGGAATAGAAGGGGAAGAATCCCCATCAAAGTAGCAAAAAACTGGAGAAAAATATGCTTCAGGTGAAGCATTCAAGACCAAGGTTGAAGCATTAGGAATTGAAGATAAACCAACATTTCTCAGTAAGGGGGAAATAGAGGACTCTAGGGCTGCAACACACACATCAGGCAGAGTAGCCTTATTTTGAACCAATAGGAGTAGCCCCATCAATAGGAGTAAACTTCTGCATAGAAGGAGAAGGAGACTCCTTACTATCAAAAGAAGATTCAACATCAAGGTACACTGTTAAATGCTCACGAAGAGCATTCTTCTACTAGGTGGAGGAAGAAATAGGATGAGCCCCACGAGGACAATCACAAGCCAGGTGTCTAGTAGCAAAAAAAAACTATAACGAAAAGGGATACCTTCATAATCCACCAGTTGAGACCAGGACCAACCATTAACTTGGAGCACTGCCTCTCCAAGTAAAGCTTGAGATAAATCAATTTCCACCAAAATCCTTGCAAAGGAGGTGTGAGTAAAATTCTTGGAAGCAATGTCAACTTTTAAAAATCTACTAATAGCATTTCCAATGTCCTCAAAAGTAGAGGAGCACCAAAACTATAAGGGGAGATACGACAATCTCACCCAAACATGCATAACATTAGTGGGCTCCTTCAAGGGGTTGAATGAATGAACCCAAGGCCTCATGGATAGGGTATGAGAGTTCCATTCCCACAGTCCATGATCTAAAATTTCCTCTCTATCTTCAAAAGAGAAAAAGCCAACTACAAAAAATCCTCTAGTAGAAGGATTAATCTCCATCTTACCTTCCACCAATGGAGACTAGTGGTTGGAAATCCAGAGATGCGGCTCAGAGAGGGGAGGCCACCAATGGTAGAAACTACAGATAAGGGAAGTTTTTGAATAAGAGTCAATATTATTAGAGACTTCCTTACCTAGAGAGATAACAGGGGCAACACCAACATATAATAAAGGTTGCACAGAGCCCAGCCCAACATTCTTATTCTGTACTGCATCCGTAAAATAAGTTTGAACATGTCTCTTTTTTGCAAGAGAACCCTCATGGGACCCATCCGCAAGTCACTTTGTTGCAGGAGAACCCACACATAACCCATCTTCAAGTCTCTTTATTGTAGGAGAATGCACATGGAGCCCATCTGTAGTATTAGGGCTAGCCTCAACCACCAACGATGAACTCAGAGAGGGCGTAATGTCCACAACTAAGTCATAGCCACATGATGAAGTAGTAGATAGGCTCGCCTTAGGGGAGCAACAACAATAGTTAGGAGAGTGAGAGGATTTAAAATTTGACACAGGGCAGGAATGGTAGGAGCCGTCCATTGTGTAGATATTTGTTAAATATTGATAAGCAAATAATTTATTTGTAAAGAGCCTTTCTAGTTTGATTGGTTGATTTTGATTTCAACAGGGAAATAAAATAAAATAATTCTTAACCTTTTGTAATGAACAAATTCAACTTCAAAGTTATAAGAAACATTGGGTCTAACAATTATAAAATTCAATGAGTAAATAAAAGTGATACATTTGACTTGGAAAAACTATGTTGATTTTAAACTAAGTAGTGGCAAGTACTTGATTTTTTAGTATCATAATTAGTATTGGAGTTTTTTTTTTATATCTAGATAGAATATAATTATTAGAAGAAATGTTTGTAATAGTTATTTTTAAGATTTGGTGGAAAATATCTCAATTTCAATTTAAAAATTTGATATAAACTTGTTTATCATTTTCAACGAATAATAATTAATTTAATACTATGAATATCTATATTATAGTAGATAATTATTAAAAAACTAAAGTAACTATCAATATTAATATATTATTGAAAAAAATGAACATTTTTCAACAATTAAGAAGTAGATAAATACTTTATTTTATTTATTTTGATTTGAAAATAACATAAATCAAGAAATAAAATTACAAAGGCTATTTACAAAAAAATTATTTGTTGATTAATTTTTTGTAAAAAGTTTTGAAACCTATTCTAACTCTTAAAATTTTAAATTATTTTATTCTTAATAGGCTATGATCCATATTGAAAATACTAATAGGTTTTGAAACATATTCAAATTTAACAAATAGGATTCTTATCCTAAAATGAAGAGCTTTTATAAAAAGTATTAGGTTTTGAAAATACTCTAAATAGTTGATGGCTTGTGAAATAGTACTAAGTAATTGAGATGCAAAGGAATGGTTGAAGCTTGGAAAAGGTTGCACATATTTAACATCTTCAAATCTATCATAAAATGCAATTTTTACAACTTTGATGACAATGTTTAGGTTTAACAAATTTTTAATGTTATGTATTTTAGAATTGTAGTAAATTTGAATTATAATATTAAATTATAAGAATATTAAATATGATAGTAATGACAATAGAATATTAAAAAATGACGAATCTCTATAATATTATGTAAATACAAGTTGATGTTACAAAATAACATTAGTATTTTTAATGTTTGTACTATTCATATAATAGTCTTTTATATAGATATTCAATAATGATTATGCTAATTTTAATATAATTGAATCACAAAATGATAAATTGCAATCAATTTTTCAATAATTATATGAGATACCAAATCATTATTACAAAAAATAATATTTCATATCATTATTAAAAAAATAATATTTCATATCATTATTAAAAAAATAATATTTCATATCATTATTAAAAAAATAATATTTCATATGATTATTAAAAAAATAATATTTCATATCATTATTACAAAAAATAACATTTCATACAACCATTTATAACACTGATGCAAGCATTTGAGGAAATCACAAAATAAGATATTTCAAATTGTATACAATAAAACCACCATATTTTGTGCACATATTTGAAACACAATTTTTATGGAAGCACAATTAAAACACAAATATCACTAGGTTATTCACTTTTGGAGAATTAAAATGCAATATATTATTGCCATGATGAGAACATTAATAAAAACAACAGGTACGATCCTTCGATTAATTATCAAAATTTGCGAAATCATAATATTTAGTAGCAAATCCATGCTAAAACTATATAATTTTGCTACAAAAATATAATTTCTAACCCTTTAAAATGTCCAAAAAGGAGCCATATATAGCCACCTTGAGTACCCTAAAATTTAGGATTTAAAATAGCTCAACTAGAACCATAATTCCAGTGACTAGATATAAACTAAGTTAATTTCTAGTTACAAACTAAGTTGGCACTTTAACACCACTTTTACAAGTTATCAACTCTTTTGAGTTGATTTATTACACTTTATTGAAATAATAAAGAATTAAAATAATTAAGTGAATTCCATAATAGCGTATTGCACAAGTTATCACATTGGGCCTAAGAAGTGCTCGAAGAAGGAAGTGATCAATTCTTTCAAATCATTTGTATTGTGTTCCTTATGATTTTTAAAATTTATTCTTTGAGAAAAGGTAGAGTTCCTGTCTTACGGTCTTGCAACTCTCTAAATTCTGTTAAATCCTCCTCTAAAGGATGGGATTCACAACCCTTAAGATGATGGGGTCTTAAGGAGCAAGTGACCCTCAATTACCTAAAAGATCAAAGATTAGGTGATAGGATAAATAATAAAGAATGTTTATAAAATATAATTGAATAAATGCTAAGTTACAAATGATAAAATATCAAAATCACTAAATTATAGGAGTAAATGGAAGAATTAAGATTTCTGGTCTATAAAAATGGAAAGCATAATAACTAGAAATTGTATCTTTAAGAGGATTATCTCTTGGCCATGGACAACAACACGTCACAGGGACGTCTACAACCTATACTGTCATCTCTAATAAAATATATAATAAGAACCCAAAATATGAAATACCCAGCTTGCTAAACTTGTTCATCTGCACACAAATAGAATAAGAAAAATGTTGGGGGCTATTTAGGATTTCCTTAGTCAAGCCCTTGTTTTGATGTTTCCACCTCCATGAACAACCAAATAGGATCAAGATAGATAAAAATGTATAAATAAAATATGTGTGATAGAAATGAAACCCCATAGGGAGGAGAACCCCTATCACGAATATAATAGATGTGCGATAGGAACAAACCCTACAAGGAGGATAACCCTTATCACAAATGTAAATAAAAAATGCAAGATTGCATAGAAAAGATCTATAAAATGATAAGAGAGCGTTACTAATAGCTTGTGGCTCACCTCATGGATTGATAGACATGATGGATTTGCATGCAAGAAAATCCTTGACTGTTTCTTGAGGGAGTATTTTGGTAGAGCTTTGCTATGTGAGTGAGAGAACTTATGAGAGAGAAAGAGACAAAAAGTTGTGAAAATGGGGTTTTGTTAAGTTACATGGATGGGAGGAGCCGTTACACACATCTTTTCTGCTATGACATGCATCATAGGTAAAGAATGTGGAATATTTTCATATGAGTCTCATAAATTTTAGGGATTCTAGTGCATCATGAAGACATCTATACATCACACAAGTGTCCTACCAAAAATTTACACAAATTAGGAATTCAGGCTGCTAGTGCTTCATCATTATCATCTAAGAAATTAGAATCATAAAATTTTGACTTATAATTTTTCCATAGATAGGGTGCAAGCCTAAATGCACAAATGTGAAATTGCCACTAGGTGTAATTTTATGATACTACATTTTTCCCCCACTTTAGTGAGCTAATTTTTGGAAAAAATCATGTACACTAAAGTAGCTAAGAAGACATAAATGTAGAGGCCGCAGAGGTCAAGCAAGCGGATATTGACGATGCCCAAACCTAATTTTAAAATTTTGATGATTTTGCAAAAAAGATACTGTAGAGGCTGTAGAGGTCGAGCAAGCAGATATTGATGATGCCCCCATCATTCAATCCTAGTGAGAAATTACAATGTTTGACATGAAAATTGACTATACAAAACTAAAAAATGAGTTAGTTTAAAAAATGGAAGAAACCACCACAACGAGAAGAATACAAGTAAGAAAATTTTTAGTGGGTCGAAATGAAAATTCAATGAAGTGAGTATATTCCCCCTCATGTTTTTACCCCCATCCAGGTGGGTGAAAATAGGAAGGTGGGAAAGGGAAAATTCATAGTGAAAAAATGGGTAAAAGTTTTCCTATATACACATGTGTGGGCTTATGGAAGGTCATTTTCACTATTCAATGCAAGGATTTTGTTGATTTTCAAGAGATTTTTTAGGAAAATGCCTCATAGATGAGACTTTTATCTACCTAGTATCAAGCAAGTGTGGACCATCGTGGAGTGGGGTGAGCCACTAGAGGAGGTACGAGGAAATTTTTCCACTAACTTGTTTTTTAGTATTTTTTAGTTGTAGAAGAATCATGAGTAGTGTAAGCATCTAGTCGATGCAATGACATCCTATCAATGTGCTAGCATCCTCATGGTGCATCAGAGTCCATCGACCGCACTAACATCTAACCTGCACACTATTGTCAATCGATTGTTGGGATATGGTGTTGTACACCATTGCATAAATTGATTTATTATATTATTGCAATTAAATAATTATTTAGTTGTGATACACCTTGGTGGTGTTGTTAATCACACTAGGTAATTATTTGGGGACCCACTTATGTTGTATTATAATATTGTATTATTATTTAATGTGTAGGAGACATGTGATAATAATTTAATATTGGGGAAATATTAAATAAAGTGATGTCTTAGTACTCAATATTAAATAAGGGGTTAGTGGTTTTGTATTCACATGGTTTTCTGGTACATGGTTTCACCTTACCACTAGTTATATTTTGTGTGAGCTTGTGTCTATAAAAGAAAACACATGTGTAGTGGTTTAGGTTGGGGGCTGAGTGGTTTGGCTGTCATTATCGAGTCATCTTGAGAGTGCATTTGTGAAGCATGGAATGGGATGTGTGGATTCATGCTTGGACACATGGGAATGCGTTGGAGGACTTGATGCTTTAGAAGTGTTCATTGTAACTCTTGTATTTGCTCCATGGCTGATTAATATGATGGATTATGGATGCTTTTGGAGGCTGATTTTTTCCCTGTTGAGGGTTTTCCCAGGGTATATCTTGTGTCATCTTTGATGGGTATGTTGTCTATTCTCTTACGTGTGGATTTTGAATACTTATTTGCATTGTTATCTCTTTTGGGTTATGTGGAAATTGTCATTAGATGTCTGTAGTTTTCCTTACATTGATTAGGCCTCATAAACTAGCATGCTACATAGACATCTACATGGCATGCTATTGTCTCAAAGACAGAGAGAAAATCTTAGATGTAGAGTAGAAAGTGAATTTTCTTGACATAATGCTTTTATGTTTTTGCAAGAGTTTCTCGAGATCCACGAGCATGAAAGAGGTGTTGTTCTGTCACTAATGAGGAGTCACAACCTTGAGATCAATGTTTTTTTTAGTGGTGAATCTTCACCAATTGGTGAATAGTAGATATTGGCTAAGTTGAAATTGGCAATTAAACCACAACCAACAAGGTGGCCAAATTTCCCAGATTTTATGAATTATCGATCCAATGCATTTCCATTCACCATAGATTTATTTAATGGGGCATATTTAAGTAATATTTTTTCCATAACAAACTACACATTTCAAATGGACCGATTAATATTTTCACCTAGAATCTCAGAATCATCTATTAAATCACCTACATATTCACCAATACTATTAAAACAACATTGTGTATTAGGACACATTTCACCAATTAATATTTATGAATAGTTGCTTATGAGGACCCATTTCACAAATAACATTAAAAAATAATTACATTTAAGGACACATTTTTCCAATTGCCATGACACCTCCATGCTAATTGTAGGGCCATGATCGCCTTGAAAA
>VDFB02075321.1:154813764-154832499 GCA_007258455.2 Sequoia sempervirens
AGCATATAAGACATAACAACACTCCTAAAATTACAAGTGGGATTCACTCTTAGTGTGGGCTTACAATGGAAATTAATCTACTAATACTATCTACCTATGAGGGATTGGTGTATGATGATACCCAAGGTTGCTTGCACAACTCCTAGAAGACCTTTCTCACTGTCTCCTTCTTGGAACTTGACTCTAATGGATTCTTTTTGAGCTTGGGTGATTCACTAGCCTCAGCTCCAACTCTTCTCAAAGAGTTTCCTACCTTGTGCTTTACCTTGGGTAGACAAACACCACTTGAACTTGTAATCTTTCTCAGTACACCTAGAAGGGTCTAGATGCCAACTTCATCAACCAACTAGAATTGCTTGCAGGGGAGCTAGAAACATTGTTTTCTTGCAATTCACATTCACTTGAATGCATCTTAAAATTTCTCTCACTTTCAACTTACCCGATTTCAAGATCTTTCCTTGGTGAGGCCTATCTTCTTATAGCCCTTACCAGTCGGTTTTTGGCTTTTCCTGCCCAAATTCTCCGCATAGCCTAGCAAACAAATCACATTTCCTGACACCCTTTTCAGGCTTTTAAATCTTGCATAGGTTTTCAAGCCTCTGTCAGTACCGTACAGGTGATTCCTATAATCTTGGATAGGAGGGCTAATTGACCTAATATCTAGGGTTTCACTGTTCTTTGATGCAAATCTCCTTCCAAAGGATTGTTTGAAGCCTCAACCCTTTCAACCTGTTAAAATGTGACTAAAACCTCCCCGACACCGTACAAATTCCGTACCAAAGTCCCTTCCCCTGCCTAGGTTCTTTAATTTTCACTCCCAATTCCCTAACCGGGCAGTCCTAGCTCGCCTAGGGTTTGGGTTTACAAATGCTTGTTCCATCCTCTAAACTACCTATTGCTAAATATTTACAATGGTTTGGATCCCCTTCCATATTCACCTATTCTCAGGGAAATCCCATGCTAAGTGTTTATGGGGGAGCCATTTAAAAGCTAACTGTTCAAAACAGAAAAAATAAACCTCTACAATCTAATCTATGAACTCAAAACAATATCTCTGCTCTAAGCTACCTAATTACCAAATGAACTATGCTCCACACTATCAAATGATCATAAACACAGTGTTGAAACAGTAAAAATAACGCCTTGATATCACTGTCACCACAAAACAAATGGGGTTTTCCATGAACACAGAAATCTGCTCCAAACCGTCTTCTATTCCACACCAAAAACTTTGATTACAATATCCTCTAACTGCTAACTACGAGTCACACACCTATTTTGATGCCTTCTCCATCATTCAAGGGCAGTTGATCAAGCATTTACCCTGATTTCAAGGGATTCCCAATGCCAAGTAAGTTAGATGCAACTCCACAACTGCGGTCATGCAACTTTTACCAACATTTTGTAACTTATCAATATGTTATGATCCTAAAGTTTAGGACCTCAATCTCCTTACTCCAAACCATCAACTCCTTAACTATCCTTTGGCATCTTTTTAACAATGACCATGTGTTTAGAACACATTTAACACCTTCATTCTAATATAAGCTACCCCAAGCTAATTAAAGCCAAAATTTAACAACATTTATCAACAATGATTAACTAGGATAAAATTAGTCCTAATGACTAACTCTCCACACACACACAATACCTTCTAAGGTCCAACACATCCTACTAACACCCTGATTTGGCTAAGATCAGGTACAAGCCAAAATTGAAGACAAACAAAGTGGAGTTAAGCCAAGGTGCCCCTGCACCAGGGATAGATAGGGATAGCTGTGTACACATGAAGTCCATTACCAAGAAGCACCAAAGGCTTCACCAAGGTCAACTCTATCTAACACATAGAAGTACATTGTGAGTAACTTCATGGGACAATCCACTTCCATTGCACCACACTAAAAGATAGCCAAAGGTCTTAAGATTCTATTTATAAACTCTCTAGGGAAATCTATAAACTCAAGTCTTGTCTACATGCATGAAACTATGAGGGTCTCTTCTCATTTCATCACCTCACAAGTCTTAGAAAACTAAGAGTCTCGAGGCTCTGTTAAACATGATGATGGCTCCTTTTTGAGGTACATCTTTCTTTCTCCCCCTTTCTATATCTTGTCAAAAAAAATGTTTGATTTCATCCCTTGGGGTGATGAAATCTCCAACTAGGTCTCTTATAAATAGAAAAGGAAGAAGTGGTGAAAAATGTGTGAGAGAAGAGCATATACACACACTCCTTCGAGACTAAAATATAGTGGTTCTTCAATTAATTAGATTGAAATGTGTATGGTTCATTTTTATTCCTTAAATTAGTAGTTTAAAAATACACACAAGCAGACAAATCAATAAAAAAATTAAAAAAGTATCAATTAAATCATCTGAACTAAAAACTATCTTGCAAAACCAGTAAGTTAGAAGTTTCATGTTTTTATTCTTTGATTTGTGAAAATGATTATTTTTGGAGTTTTTTACTCTTCAACTACAAGAGGAAACTACATTAAATTGTTTTGTATTTTTATTCTTTGACGTGTGAAAATGATTATTTTTGGAGTTTTTACACTTTGATAGCAAGAGGAAGTTGCATTAAAAGATCAATTAGAAACTCGCAAACGAAGAAATTAAACTAAAAAAAATAACTTTATGAAATTTTGATAATTTTTATTAAAATACCAAAAAAAATAGTATGCAGAAGTTATGTTACTTTGAAGATTGAATAAGAAACAATCACTTTGAAAAAAATTACTTATTTTCTTGTGTACAATATGAGGAAAAAACCCACTCCACTCCATCCCACTCAAAACTTACTTTTTGACACCTAGAAAAAAATTGAAAACCTGATTAGTGGTTTGAAAGTTATTAACATTTTCATGCAGATAATTTTTTAAAAATTGCATAAAGGATAAGGCTTAGGACTTAGCCACCTACAACGTGGCTCCTAGTCATCATGTGATCAAGAGTTGAGAGTTTGGAAAAAAAGATCAGATTTTCCTTTGTAGACCATGTGAACTTGTATGGGAGTTCACGATTTTAGTAGATGTACTCACGATTTCAGTTCCACACATGATGATTTATATAGTTTATAAGTAATTTTTGATCGATATACAACACAATTTTGATTGGTAAATATGTTGTTTTATATCTTGTGCTCTTTATCATTTAAGTGTTCTGAGTTTGCAATATTATATATTGAGAAGGAACTTGGAGATTGATAGTGAATTGTATTACTATGCACATGAGGTATTATTGACCATGTGGAAGTATAGAGAAGTGTTCTCTAGGTTCGGTCTATGTTATAATAGATCATTATTGTAAGTTTTTTAATAAAATGATGTTTTATGGGGTCTTTTACCTGAAAAGGTTTTCTCCATGTATATCAAGTGTGTAATGTGTAAAATCTATACTTGTATGGTTCTAATTTTATTTATTTATCTTGTTTATAATGATTAGTATCCTAAGATCCTATTTTTAACATGCTATCAAAGTGGGTTAGACAATACAAATCATTTTTAGAGGTTATACTAGAAAATATGTATAAATTAATGGGAAACCTCTTTATGCTCAATCAAAATAAAATAAAATAATATATTGTTGCTATGAACTAGCATTGATAATTGCTATGTCCTACTTGGCATTCAAGTTAATGTGTGAAGGATTCTCCATTATTTAATGGGGTGTAAAGGATTATTATAGAGTTGCCAAAACCTATCAAAGCACTCATTTGAATTACATTCCCATACAAATTTTGATTGTAGTTTCTCATTGACTATTAATGGTTAGTATCTCTTATACAATTTGTATAAGATGAAGTAGTTTATTTTTTCAAAAATAAAATAAAAACAATGTCTAAACTCAAAACAACAAATTTGCACCTTACCATAAAAGAAATTTTGTTTTCTATTTCTCCCTTTGTTCTTTGATTCATTTGATCTCAAAACTACCTAAATTCTTAATTATTGCCTCAAGAACAAACTTACTAGCACTTGCACTTAAAAGAGGTTCAAGGATTATGCCGATAGAAAACTATATGTATGTTAATAGGGTAGAGAGTATATGTTTGTACATGCAAATTCTAGTTGCATGTGGGTGGATTAAACAATTAATAATAAATGATAAATAATGAAATGAAATAAACTTAGATAAATCTCGATTTTTTCCTTAAAAGAAAGTATTATCTAATTATGAAATATTTGCATATATATTTAAAACATAAAGCAATGCAAATGAAAAAAGAAAGTTGCCATCCAATTGTCAAATCAATGCTTATCAGATTTTTTACTTTAGAAGCTTTTACTATTAATGTTTATCAGATAGCTGAAACTTATTTTTGATAAGTCAAGAATGATTTGCAAATGTGAAACTTATTTCAGACTCAAATCCCACACTATATGTAACCCATCGACTAATAAACCCTGCACATCGATGCCATTCAAAAATGGCAAACAAGTTCAGAAACAACCCATACAAATAATGAAATGAATGCACATTCCATACCGTGGTTTATAATATGACTTTGGGCGACTCTCATAAAAATCGTAGAATGAACCTCGATTTGTATATTTAATACCTAGCTAAGGATATTAATACAGGTTAGTGTTATAGGCCTTGCCAAGACTTTCATTAACAGACATGTCGGTGAGCAGCTAGTAGACCATGTAAATGGAAAAACTTGCTGCGACAATTGGCATCAACGATATAGCTTTTTTTCGCCGTTTGCAGGCAGTCTATCTGTAATTTTTATTAGAGATTCAGACGTATTGGTTAGTATGCAGATGCAACAAAATCTAAATAAAATGTACGAGTTTTGGGAAAATTTATGAAGTTGTCGATACTTTTCACGGATCTGCCAATAAAACTTAAATGTGAAACCATTGATAACCAGAAAAGCTTCTGATAAAACAATGTATAAAAGAAAGTAAATATATCCATCATGTTATCTTGTTATCTGGCAATACTGGCGGATTTATCCATTGATAAAACTTTCAGAACAAAGTTATCTACCGTATCAGCTATATAAGAAAGAAACGCTGATGATTTTTAAAAACCTATAGACAAAAAAATTCTACTGTATCAGCCGTTCAAGTTGTTTAATGGAAAGTTTAACAGATTTACGCTTTCAGAAGTTAAATAGCTCTCCAATCCAGCTGAAAACCGAAAAAGAAACCTAGGAAGCTTTACATCTGGAAACCTTAAGCACAGTAAACGCTCCTTTCCCAGAATCGGGACAAATCTTGACTTCCATGCAAGCTTTGAGGTCGTCAAGAGTGAGATACTGTTGCTTGGCAGTGGCCAAGTTGGCCTTGGAACTGTGAATCCACACATAAGGTTCACCCTTTCCATTGAAAAGAAGTGCGCTCTCCCCTCGCGGGGAATACTTGTGGCAAATCTTGCTGCGCTTCAGCGTCTTAGCGCACCCAGGCCCCACTCTGTACGCCTTCCTCAGCATGGAACCCGCTCGAATTTGTACTTCCACAGGCCTTTCTGTCAGGTTTCGAACCTTGGTCTCTGCACCGCTGCTCCTCGAAACTGAGCATGATAATAACAGACACATCGTTAACGCTAGGTATAGCCTTATATTGAATAGCTAGGTTGATGCCGTTGCAGACAACGGTATACAGGGCCTTAGAGCTTCTGTAACGAATCAGGAAACTGTTGTGTAATGGAACGGCTTTAGGGCTTTTTATAGAAAAATTGGCGTCAGAGCAAAGAGGATAAGAGTGTATGGCCATTGGCCAATTAATGGCGGTGAGCGGGCTTTTCATAGAAAAATTGGCTTAAAAGGGAAGAGAAGAAGGGTGTATGTGCATTGGCCAATTAATGGCGGTGGGCGGGCTTTGCAATTGGTCCCGTCCAGGTGGTGGGAGCGGCCCTCTGCTGTTATCGAGGCAACAATCTGGTTGCTTTTAATGGAAGACTGCTGTAGTAACGGTTTCCTCTTTTTAATTGCTTTGTAGTGTTGGAAATATACATTTTTATTATACCAGAAAACTTCAGTTGTTTATGTTGTGTTAAGGAAAAGGTTTTATGGAGGGGGCTTCCTAAAAAATTTAGTGGGTGCTTTTGAGATTTTTTAGGAATATTTTAAAGTTTGTGGTTTCATGAATTTAGTTTTGCAATTCAGCTTACGAAGTACTTTGATAAAAATTAATAAATAAATAAAAAATCTCTTATTTTTTATATTTTTTTTAAGAATTTAAAATTTTAAGTGATAGACAAGTGAAATGCCTAAGCCCTTGGGGCAATTTCTAACCCCACCTCAATTTCCTGAAGCTGTTTTGCTTCCCAAAAGGTAGGGCTGCTATTTTTGAGACTACAGTGTGTCTGTACCATTTTGCTTGGGGGTGACAGTCCATGAGATGTGTGCCACTCCATTGGCTCTATGGAACCATACACTAAGTAATCAACGAGGATTGTTGTGTTAAAAGCTTAAAAATATAGATATCTTAAATATATCTATTTTTTATTTGAGATCTTAATTTAGAGTTATTTTGAAAATATTATGTTTTATTAAATATTATTGTTTTGATTTATAAATGATTGTCAAATGTAAATTAAAAAATAAAGAGTTTTTAATTATAATCATTTCATTACATTTAATTTTGTCTTTAATTATAAGATATTAATTTAATAGTATTAATAAAGTTCATATTGAAATACTTTTGCTAAAAAAATGATGTTTAAGTAAATCATTTTGAAATATTTTGTGAAATTTTAAATTAAGTCACTTAAAATTACTAAATATTATTTTAGAAATGTATAAACCATTAGATAATAATAAATATGTCTTTGTTACAATTAGATATTATAATTTTTTTAATACATTCAAATTAATTAAATAAATATAAAAAAAATTAATATAATTAATTTATATTAATTATACTTATAATTTATTGTTATAAATTTAAATAATATATAAATTAATTAAATGAATTTAATACTAAAAAATGTTGTAATATATGTGAAATAATGATTGATTACTATTTAGTGTTAAAGCAAGAGTAGAAGTGTGTGGCCATGGGCTAAGTAATGGAAGGAATGAGATACAGAGTAATAATTATGTTTAACTATTAGTAGATTTAAAAAAGACCAATGCAAATGTTTTCTTGTTTAAATTATTTTACATTAAATTTATTATTGAAAATATGATTTTTATCATTTAAATTTTAAATAAAAATATTAAATAATATAATTGTAAAATTAAATGTTAAGGTAAATTATTTATTGAAATAATTTTGAATGATTTGCAAATAAAGAAATTAATTAAATATCTTATTGAAATTGTAAAGTTTATAGTAAATCTTATTTTGAAAAAATAAAAAAAACTATCATTAAATAATGATTGGAAGTATAAGGCTATGTTATCAAGGTTGGAAAACAACTATTTGATTTGTTTTTGGAAAATGCATACATGTTATTATTAAGATTCAATGTATAGTGAATTGAAATGTTTTGACCTTCCAAATTTACATGAATCAAAGTTAGAAGCTTTCTTCATTATAATTTTTGAACAAGTATCATGTAGTGGTGAGTACTTCCTTTCTAGTATTGCAATAATAGTACTTGTTGGATAGTTGATAGCTGGGTTATGACATATCAATTTAGGTGTAGGTTGGACAATAGTTTGAGATAATAGATTCTTGCAACGCATATGTATCGCAACCATGTAGTGGCAAGTAAGTTTTTTGGTGGTATTGTAATACAAGTATTTGTTGTGTTGTTGATAGATGAGTCATGAAAATAATTTAGAGGTATGGCAGATACACTTTGGGATAATTTTGTTTCAAATGAATATTATAGTTGTTATGGTTAACCTTGAATTGATGTTTAATTGATAGTAACAATAATTGCGAGTAGCATAATTGAAGTTGAGTTTGTTTATTAGACTAGATATTTGTTTTTGATAAGATAAGTAGGGAAGGGCCTTGATCCCAAACAAAAAAAGCAATAGGGTTGAACCGCTCGACAAAATAGACTGGCCAAACATAATCACCAGTCAAAAACAACATGGATAAAACAACAAAAACAAACAAACCAGTAGCAAGGAGATACCATTAGGAAATAACCCAGCAACAACAAGGAAAACAACTCAATCCCTTGAGCTAGGAACCAAAGCCACCAAGGGCATGTTACATAAAAAATTGGCCTTCCTGGAATTCTTCTTTCGTTGCACAATTGCCCAAGATGAATTCCAGATATGATTAGTTGGAATAGAAGGGGAAGAATCCCCATCAGAGTAGCAAAAAATTGGAGAAAAATATGCTTCAGGTGAAGCATTCAAGACCGAGGTTGAAGCATTAGGAATTGAAGATAAACCAACATTTCTCAGTAAGGGGGAAATAGAGGACTCTAGGGATGCAACAAACACATCAGGCAGAGTAGCCTTATTTTGAACCAACACAACCTTTGGAGGAGTAGCCCCATCAATAGGAGTAAACTTCTGCATAGAAGGAGAAGGAGACTCCTTACTATCAAAAGAAGATTCAACATCAAGGTACACTGTTAAATGCTCATGAAGAGCATTCTTCTACTAGGTGGAGGAAGAAATAGGATGAGCCCCACGAGGACAATCACAAGCCAGGTGTCTAGTAGCAAAAAAAAATCTATAATGAAAAGGGATACCTTCATAATCCACCAGTTGAGACCAGGACCAACCATTAACTTGGAGCACTGCCTCTCCGAGTAAAGCTTGAGATAAATCAATTTCCACCAAAATCCTTGCAAAGGAGGTGTGAGTAAAATTCTTGGAAGCAATGTCAACTTTTAAAAATCTACTAATAGCATTTCCAATGTCCTCAAAAGTAGAGGAGCACCAAAACTGTAAGGGGAGATACGACAATCTCACCCAAACATGCATAACATTAGTGGGCTCCTTCAAGGGGTTGAATGAATGAACCCAAGGCCTCATGGATAGGGTATGAGAGTTCCATTCCCACAGTCCATGATCTAAAATTTCCTGTCTATCTTCAAAAGAGCAAAAGCCAACTACAAAAAATCCTCTAGTAGAAGGATTAATCTCCATCTTACCTTCCACCAATGGAGACCAGTGGTTGGAAATCCAGAGATGCAACTCAGAGAGGGGAGGCCACCAATGGTAGAAACTACAGATAAGGGAAGTTTTTGAATAAGAGTCAATATTATTAGAGACTTCCTTACCTAGAGAGATAACATGGGCAACACCAACATATAATAAAGGTTGCACAGAGCCCAGCCCAACATTCTTATTCTGTATTGCATCCGTAAAAGAAGTTTGAACATGTCTCTTTTTTGCAAGAGAACCCTCATGGGACCCATCCGCAAGTCACTTTGTTGCAGGAGAACCCACACATAACCCATCCTCAAGTCTCTTTATTGTAGGAGAATGCACATGGAGCCCATCTGTAGTATTAGGGCTAGCCTCAACCACCAACGATGAACTCAGAGAGGGTGTAATGTCCACAACTAAGTCATAGCCACATGATGAAGTAGTAGATAGGCCCGCCTTAGGGGAGCAACAACAACAGTTAGGAGAGTGAGAGGATTTAAAATTTGACATAGGGCAGGAATGGTAGGAGTTGTCCATTGTGTAGATATTTGTTAAATATTGATAAGCAAATAATTTATTTGTAAAGATCCTTTCTAGTTTGATTGGTTGATTTTGATTTCAACAGAGAAATAAAATAAAATAATTCTTAACCTTTTGTAATGAACAAATTCAACTTCAAAGTTATAAGAAACATTGGGTCTAACAATTATAAAATTCAATGAGTAAATAAAAGTGATACATTTGACTTGGAAAAACTATGTTGATTTTAAACTAAGTAGTGGCAAGTACTTGATTTTTTAGTATCATAATTAGTATTGGAGTTTTTTTTTTATATCTAGATAGAATATAATTATTAGAAGAAATGTTTGTAATAGTTATTTTTAAGATTTGGTGGAAAATATCTCAATTTCAATTTAAAAATTTGATATAAACTTGTTTATCATTTTCAACGAATAATAATTAATTTAATACTATGAATATCTATATTATAGTAGATAATTATTAAAAAACTAAAGTAACTATCAATATTAATATATTATTGAAAAAAATGAACATTTTTCAACAATTAAGAAGTAGATAAATACTTTATTTTATTTATTTTGATTTGAAAATAACATAAATCAAGAAATAAAATTACAAAGGCTATTTACAAAAAAATTATTTGTTGATTAATTTTTTGTAAAAAGTTTTGAAACCTATTCTAACTCTTAAAATTTTAAATTATTTTATTCTTAATAGGCTATGATCCATATTGAAAATACTAATAGGTTTTGAAACATATTCAAATTTAACAAATAGGATTCTTATCCTAAAATGAAGAGCTTTTATAAAAAGTATTAGGTTTTGAAAATACTCTAAATAGTTGATGGCTTGTGAAATAGTACTAAGTAATTGAGATGCAAAGGAATGGTTGAAGCTTGGAAAAGGTTGCACATATTTAACATCTTCAAATCTATCATAAAATGCAATTTTTACAACTTTGATGACAATGTTTAGGTTTAACAAATTTTTAATGTTATGTATTTTAGAATTGTAGTAAATTTGAATTATAATATTAAATTATAAGAATATTAAATATGATAGTAATGACAATAGAATATTAAAAAATGACGAATCTCTATAATATTATGTAAATACAAGTTGATGTTACAAAATAACATTAGTATTTTTAATGTTTGTACTATTCATATAATAGTCTTTTATATAGATATTCAATAATGATTATGCTAATTTTAATATAATTGAATCACAAAATGATAAATTGCAATCAATTTTTCAATAATTATATGAGATACCAAATCATTATTACAAAAAATAATATTTCATATCATTATTAAAAAAATAATATTTCATATCATTATTAAAAAAATAATATTTCATATCATTATTAAAAAAATAATATTTCATATCATTATTAAAAAAATAATATTTCATATCATTATTACAAAAATTAACATTTCATACAACCATTTATAACACTGATGCAAGCATTTGAGGAAATCACAAAATAAGATATTTCAAATTGTATACAATAAAACCACCATATTTTGTGCACATATTTGAAACACAATTTTTATGGAAGCACAATTAAAACACAAATATCACTAGGTTATTCACTTTTGGAGAATTAAAATGCAATATATTATTGCCATGATGAGAACATTAATAAAAACAACAGGTACGATCCTTCGATTAATTATCAAAATTTGCGAAATCATAATATTTAGTAGCAAATCCATGCTAAAACTATATAATTTTGCTACAAAAATATAATTTCTAACCCTTTAAAATGTCCAAAAAGGAGCCATATATAGCCACCTTGAGTACCCTAAAATTTAGGATTTAAAATAGCTCAACTAGAACCATAATTCCAGTGACTAGATATAAACTAAGTTAATTTCTAGTTACAAACTAAGTTGGCACTTTAACACCACTTTTACAAGTTATCAACTCTTTTGAGTTGATTTATTACACTTTATTGAAATAATAAAGAATTAAAATAATTAAGTGAATTCCATAATAGCGTATTGCACAAGTTATCACATTGGGCCTAAGAAGTGCTCGAAGAAGGAAGTGATCAATTCTTTCAAATCATTTGTATTGTGTTCCTTATGATTTTTAAAATTTATTCTTTGAGAAAAGGTAGAGTTCCTGTCTTACGGTCTTGCAACTCTCTAAATTCTGTTAAATCCTCCTCTAAAGGATGGGATTCACAACCCTTAAGATGATGGGGTCTTAAGGAGCAAGTGACCCTCAATTACCTAAAAGATCAAAGATTAGGTGATAGGAAAAATAATAAAGAATGTTTATAAAATCTAATTGAATAAATGCTAAGTTACAAATGATAAAAATATCAAAATCACTAAATTATAGGAGTAAATGGAAGAATTAAGATTTCTGGTCTATAAAAATGGAAAGCATAATAACTACAAATTGTATCTTTAAGAGGATTAGCTCTTGGCCATGGACAACAACACGTCACAGGGACGTCTACAACCTATATTGTCATCTCTAATAAAATATATAATAAGAACCCAAAATATGAAATACCCAGCTTGCTAAACTTGTTCATCTACACACAAATAGAATAAGAAAAATGTTGGGGGCTATTTAGGATTTCCTTAGTCAAGCCCTTGTTTTGATGTTTCCACCTCCATGAACAACCAAATAGGATCAAGATAGATAAATATGTATAAAGAAAATATGTGTGATAGAAATGAAACCCCACAGGGAGGAGAACCCCTATCACCAATATAATAGATGTGCGATAGGAACAAACCCTACAAGGAGGATAACCCTTATCACAAATGTAAATAAAAAATGCAAGATTGCATAGAAAAGATCTATAAAATGATAAGAGAGCGTTACTAATAGCTTGTGGCTCACCTCATGGATTGATAGACATGATGGATTTGCATGCAAGAAAATCCTTGACTGTTTCTTGAGGGAGTATTTTGGTAGAGCTTTGCTATGTAAAATGAAGCTATAAAGGAAAGAAAAATAATTGTAAAAATAAAGGTTTTAATTAGAGATTATGAATCCCAGGAAGGCTCCCGATGGCTCATTTTCTGGTATCTTGGTGCCAGACCTGTAAATTTGGGACTGAGGCCATCAGCTCCTGGATGTCTGAATTGCAGTGGGATGGAGGCATGGTGAACTTCATCCATCCTCATCCTGAGAAGGATGGAGGAGATCTTAAATTTTGACTTCTAATTTTTCCATACTGAACAGAGTGGCTTCAAACATTCAAAATTGGGGAATGGAAACCTGGGCAGACTGGTATGTGGATATTGCGGAAAACTAATTACAAATTTTGATTTTTCAAAAAGAATCACATAGAAATTTTATAGAAGTCCGAACAGCGGAATCAATGATGATGCCCCCATCATTCAATCCTAGTGAGAAATTACAATGTTTGACATGAAAATTGACTATACAAAACTAAAAAATGAGTTAGTTTAAAAAATGGAAGAAAACACCACAACAAGAAGAATACAAGTAAGAAAATTTTTAGTGGGTCGAAATGAAAATTCAATGAAGTGAGTATATTCCCCCTCATGTTTTTACCCCCATCCAGGTGGGTGAAAATAGGAAGGTGGGAAAGGGAAAATTCATAGTGAAAAAATGGGTAAAATTTTTCCTATATACACATGTGTGGGCTTATGGAAGGTCATTTTCACTATTCAATGCAAGGATTTTGTTGATTTTCAAGAGATTTTTTAGGAAAATGCCTCATAGATGAGACTTTTATCTACCTAGTATCAAGCAAGTGTGGACCATCGTGGAGTGGGGTGAGCCACTAGAGGAGGTACAAGGAAATTTTTCCACTAACTTGTTTTTTAGTATTTTTTAGTTGTAGAAGAATCATGAGTAGTGTAAGCATCTAGTCGATGCAATGACATCCTATCAATGTGCTAGCATCCTCATGGTGCATCAGAGTCCATCGACCGCACTAACATCTAACCTGCACACTATTGTCAATCGATTGTTGGGATATGGTGTTGTACACCATTGCATAAATTGATTTATTATATTATTGCAATTAAATAATTATTTAGTTGTGATACACCTTGGTGGTGTTGTTAATCACACTAGGTAATTATTTGGGGACCCACTTATGTTGTATTATAATATTGTATTATTATTTAATGTGTAGGAGACATGTGATAATAATTTAATATTGGGGAAATATTAAATAAAGTGATGTCTTAGTACTCAATATTAAATAAGGGGTTAGTGGTTTTGTATTCACATGGTTTTCTGGTACATGGTTTCACCTTACCACTAGTTATATTTTGTGTGAGCTTGTGTCTATAAAAGAAAACACATGTGTAGTGGTTTAGGTTGGGGGCTGAGTGGTTTGGCTGTCATTATCGAGTCATCTTGAGAGTGCATTTGTGAAGCATGGAATGGGATGTGTGGATTCATGCTTGGACACATGGGAATGCGTTGGAGGACTTGATGCTTTAGAAGTGTTCATTGTAACTCTTGTATTTGCTTCATGGCTGATTAATATGATGGAGTATGGATGCTTTTGGAGGCTGATTTTTTCCCTCTTGAGGGTTTTCCCAGGGTATATCTTGTGTCATCTTTGATGGGTATGTTGTCTATTCTCTTACGTGTGGATTTTGAATACTTATTTGCATTGTTATCTCTTTTGGGTTATGTGGAAATTGTCATTAGATGTCTGTAGTTTTCCTTACATCGATTAGGCCTCATAAACTAGCATGCTACATAGACATCTACATGGCATGCTATTGTCTCAAAGACATAGAGAGAAAATCTTAGATGTAGAGTAGAAAGTGGATTTTCTTGACATAATGCTTTTATGTTTTTGCAAGAGTTTCTCGAGATCCACGAGCATGAAAGAGGTGTTGTTCTGTCAATAATGAGGAGTCACAACCTTGAGATCAATGTTTTTTTTAGTGGCGAATCTTCACCAATTGGTGAATAGTAGATATTGGCTAAGTTGAAATTGGCAATTAAACCACAACCAACAAGGTGGCCAAATTGCCCAGATTTTATGAATTATCAGTCCAATGCATTTCCATTCACCATAGATTTATTTAATGGGGCATATTTAAGTAATATTTTTTCCATAACAAACTACACATTTCAAATGGACCGATTAATATTCTCACCTAGAATCTCAGAATCATCTATTAAATCACCTACATATTCACCAATACTATTAAAACAACATTGTGTATTAGGACACATTTCACCAATTAATATTTATGAATAGTTGCTTATGAGGACCCATTTCACAAATAACATTAAAAAATAATTACATTTAAGGACACATTTTTCCAATTGCCATGACACCTCCATGCTAATTGTAGGGCCATGATCGCCTTGAAAATTACAACGTATATGTTCTGTTGAGGTTTGATTCACCCAAATATTAAATGTATCATTTTATAATCACATGAGATTCACCAAATTTTTAATATACCATTAAAAATCCTACATAATTCGCCAAATATAGATTGATATAAGTACAATCAAAACTTTGATTTATTCTTACACATTTTGTTTAGTTCTAAACTTGTGAGCTCTTGATTCAGAAGTTGGACTTGGAGTTCCTTGAAGTTGATCGTAGGCAAGTAACAAACTTATAACATAGACATTCCCACATTAACGAATAACAATTCAGTGAAAACCTAAAGGTGAGTGATCATTTCTTCATAGTGTTATAAGATTTTTTTATCTCTTTTCCATTCTTGCTTCAATCTTAAAGATGATGTTGAGTAAGGAATGTGATCTATATTCTATGTCCTTAAAAAATAAGACATTTTTTTCTAGCTTTAATTCAAAGTGAGAGATCAAGATGTCGAGCAACAAGTGCAACAAGGGTAAGACTCCTTAGGGTGGTGAAGGGACTGAGAGGCCACCAAAACACCCAAAATGTAGAGTTACCATAGAGTCTTACTTTGGAGCTGGCAATGTTTCTGATCCATCAGATCGAGATGGAGCTACATCATCAACTCTTGCACCAAGTATTAATGAAGAAGGAATTCACAATACCTCAACGAATGTTGGGATTGAGATAAATGAGTAAAATGAGAATGGAAATACTGCAAAAGATGTTCCAAGGAATACCTTGGTTAGCCAGAATGAGATAATTGGCAAGTGGATGAAAATACTGGCACCGTAGATGATGTTGGTAGTAAGAAAAGAAAAGGAAAATAAAAAATGGGGCACGAGTGGGAAATGATAAGGAATTTTTAGATTGATTGGGTGTCAAAGTACCCATTCTTTGAACCAATGGAGAAAGAAAACAAAGATGAACCTCCAAAAAAATGCAAGTGTAAGATTTGTAGTTGGAAATGTAAAAGAGACAAGAAGTTGTAGCTAAAGCTTGATACTATAAAAAAGCATATCGGTAAAGTTTATGAAAAACAATGTAAGGAAGCTAAGGTAGCAGAACAACTTCCTACACTAATCTTGAGAGGAGAATAATGCAAAATTTTTACAGATCTTTAATAGTTACATAAAATTAAATAGAAATAAAAATAAATAACATGCATACCACGACATAGTTATTTACGAGGGAAAAACCCTTTCAAGAGAAAAATCCCACACTCCAAAATCTGCCTAATATATTATTCAGAAATCACAAATATTACAATATACTTGCAAAGAAAGCTTCTCACAGGAGTGTCACCACTCAGAGATCTAGAGGCAACACGACCATTATCAGACTCTCATAATACATCGCAATAGATAGTTGTAATACAACACCCTCATAAAATAGGGTTTCCTTGTAGGGTAAGTCAAGATAATAAAATATCAGTCGTCAGATATGAGATATAATGATTAACGGTCCAAATTTACAATAATAAAGTGCATAAAATTTTGTGTCCGAGGGCACTGCCCTCTATTGATGGGTGTTTTTGCACCTTCTCAACACAAGTAGTGCATAAATGCACTACCTCTCTTGAAAGGTAATCTCCAACAACAAGTTTCTGAAAATCACCCCAAGGTCTCTCAGGTTTCAGGTCATGACATGCATGGAATTTCTCAATTTGGTTCAATGTGATTCTGCTGGTAATCAAAGGGCAGACTTATGGAGTTAAGCTGGAGGGAAGGTGAATCTTAAAATGGAGTCCTTGAGATGGGAAAGTTGGTGTGCAATTGTTGTAGGTTCAAACAACAGTTTTAAACTCTGATTTTAACTTTAGATTTGGATTTACAATGTGCAATGAACCTTAACATAGGTTATTTCTAAAAAAAAAAGGGAAAAGGGCAGGGAGGAGAAGGAGTTCCTGGATCTAAAATTCAGTAATGAATAGTGATCATGGAGGATTCTACCGTGGATAGCCTTCCCAAAACATAATTTTACTTAACCAGATTATATCACTATATCATGAAATTTGTGCAAGTTTCTAAGGACTACAAATATTCAATCATTCATTCACCATAAGCATGAAAAAATAATGGAAATTTAGAGCAACTTTCAATTTAAGTCCAAACTAACTTTACAGAGCTGTCTACCATCAATAAACAACAAAAAGTATGGACCAGAAAGGTTGCCAACACACAGCAAAATGCTTCAAAATCAGTGAACACCATTATCTAAATCTACTAAAGCAAGCTAAAACATGAAGAACAACAAAGTAAATCTACTTAAATTAACTAACTATGGGAGAAGAACCATGTAACATGCATTTGAAACTCCAGAATCCACCAAAAAGCATGAACTTCTATTAAAATTTTAGTAGCATCTCATTACAACAACTCATCTCTCTTTTGAAAATGAAAGGAGACCCCCTATTTATAGTGTTCAAAAAGAAAAATGAATGACCAAGATTGATTTGCATTGTGTGGTAAAGATTCACTATAAACTAGGGTTTCACCTACCCCCAAATATATTACAATTTAAAATATATTCTTTGTCTTTTCCCTATTTTGTCCTTTTGTGGCAGCATTGTAGCAGTTTTATCTTTTGCTGATTTCCCTTTTCTATAGCTACACTATGAGGAATTCATCATCGATAATAGGGATTCCTTCATTTCTCTTCACGGTGGCGTACTCCACAAATTTTCCGATCAATGCACGAAGCTTATCCCACTCCAATATATCAGATTGGAACACCTAAAAATTAAATCTCTTTGATTTGTTTGTGACAACATCCTAGTCCTTGTCAAATTTCTGCGCATTCTTAATTGCCTACTCGGACTAAGTGAAGGCTCGAGCAGTAAAGCCCATGAAATCCGGTGTTAGTGCATCTGCAGTCCCATTTTCCATCTTCTTATGGAAGTAGGGCTTTATCTTCTCAGGATCTAACTCATTTGCTGACACATTGAAGTCTGTCATTAGCTTTATATATTCTTCACAAATATCCCGGATTTCCTTGATCTAGTCTATCTCAATCTCTACTTCATGGAGCACTTGTTCTAATACATCCTTTTTGTGATCTAGGCCCAACTTCCATGTTTCTACAAGCCAGTGGTCACCTTTTTCCAAAGAAAATTTCTTTTCCCAAGATCCAACAGGTACCTCGAGGATAGCCTCAATTTTGGGGTATGTGATCCTATATAGCTCGAGGAAGTCAGTACAAAATTTTCTTATTCCCTCGAGCACTCTTTGCAACTCTGAGAATTTGTTTGCTGTCCTAACCACACAGCTTATGCCAATGTTGCCATTGTAGACAAATTGTTTGAACCAATCCTCCATGGCTTTTGTCCAGTTCTTTCTTTTCTCTAGTTGATCAATATGTTCCTTAGACAGTAATTGTGGCAGCGCCGAGGATGTGGTGGGAAGCTCTTTTTCTGATGACCATTACTGAATATATGTTGTCAAATCAACCACTTGTGCCTTCAACCCCTCCTGGGAAATCTTATCCTTGTGCATCTGATGCATGATAGTGGCGAAGGACCCTTGGAGGTGATCAATTTTCTACTCTCTAGTAGTTGTCCCCAAGTCGACGGTGGAGATTTTGTAATGTATTCCTTCTTCTCCCACCATCAGTGTGGCTATTTGCATAGTTCTAGATCCATAGGCATCCATTGTCAACTGAGATATGAACTTAGGTTTCTTTTCTTTCTTGGTGCTGATCTGGGCTCTGGCCAAGATGGCTTCCAACCTTGCTCTCAAATCCTTTGAGGTTGAGGTTTTCTTTTCTAATTGGTTTTCGAGCCACTAAGGCATCTGAGATTCCCCCTTCGGTGATTCATGACCACCTTCTTCCTCTTCATGGTCATGTTGGATCTTAATTT
>VDFB02075321.1:154832599-154945754 GCA_007258455.2 Sequoia sempervirens
AAACAACCTTCAACTAAACCTCTGAAGCATCCTATGGCTTAGGACAGAATCAAAGCACCTTTTTCACAGCGACTTAAACCAATTCCTGTGGAAGACACTCTAGAAGCAATCTCAACCACTGAGACGACATTGATACATGAAATTAAAATATTGCATATTGAAGATCCCTTGTTACAGATGATTAAGGAGATCCCTGAGTTAAACCAGTTCATTAAACAGTTGTGCATTAAAACCCCAGGGAGAAAGCCAAAACAAATCAACACTGTTCATATTAATGGGTACCTAGCTAATTTGTTAGCTGTAATAGTCACTACTCTGAAATATGATGACCTAGGAAGTCCACTTATAATAGTAACAGTTAATGAGGTGGCAATACCTAAGGCTTTAGTGGACCTTGGAGTAGCCATTAACGTAATGATTGTTGATGTGATGGAAAAATTAGGACTTACTGATCTATGCCCCACAACTACAGTCTTACAAATGACAAACCAATCCATAGCTATTCCCAAAGGAATCATTGAAAACATTATCGTTAAGGTGGATATATGGGAATATCTAGTGGATTTCTAGATAATTGAATCCCTTACACCCAGAGACAATTATCCAATAATTTTGGGATGACCATGGTTGGCTACGATAGCAGCCAAAATTGATTGTAGGGAGGGAGGAATGACCATCTCCCATGGATCTACCATCTCCCATGGATCTAATAGAAAACATTTGTTTTTATATCCTCCTGCCAAGCCTGCTGAACACAACAAAGTATGGGTTGACGAACTAGAAATCCTCGATATACAGGAGAATTTGGCTTCATTGGCCATCATAGTTAAACAGCATGGTGAAGAGATGGAGGATGAATTGGAAGATGATGTGAAAATTTTTTCCATTGATTCAGGCAGTGAGGAGATGTCAGATGTAGAAGAAATCCTAGGAGACCCAATCAACTTAGATCAGATAGAATTTTATGGTGCTAGTTTTATTGGACTACCTTTCCCTTTGATGAACTTAGTTCCAAAAACCTGCCATTTCTTTGCAGATGTTGTCCGGCTTCATAAAACTATACTGCATAGTTGTCCACTTAACACCCTAATAAGGGCTATGTACACTATCACGTCCAACCATCCAAGAGTCAAAACCATTATGTTGCTACCAGGAAGAAATTTGAACATCAATAGTTGGTTGACTGAAATGGAAGAACAAAGATTGTTTGACACCCTATGGAGTAGATCTAAAGCATTCATTGGGACTATAAAGATATGAGAGGAATACACCCCAGTGTGTGCATGCATCATATCCATCCTGAGGACATTTGACCTATTCGCCAACCACAACGGAGGCTCAATCCTTCCCTCAAAGACATCGTTAAAACTGAGATTGAGAAACTCTTACAGGTAGGATTTATCTACCCAATTTTGACAGCAAGTGGGTGTCACCCTTGGTTGTAGTTCCAAAGAAGAATGGGAAGTGGAGAGTGTGTGTAGATTATAGGGAGCTTAACAAGGTGAAACAAAGAGACTATTTTCCCCTGCCATTCGTGGACCAAGTATTGGATAACTTGGCCGGGAGGAAATGTTTTTCATTCTTGGATGGATTTAGTGGATGCAACTAGATACAGGTAGTAGTAGAAGACCATGATAAGACAACCTCCACCTACCCATGGGGGAAATTTTCATATAGAGTTCTTCCCTTTGGGCTGTGTAATGCTCCTAGCACGTTTTAGAGGGCCATCCTGGCTATATTTGTTGAGCTGGTAAATGAGTGTGTGGAAGTCTACATGGATGACTTCACTATATACAGTTCAACCTTTGATGAAGCCCTCACAAATCTAGACAAGGTGTTAAAATGATATAAGGATCATCAGAATGCTTGATCATGGTGGAACAAGGAATAGTGTCGGGACATCACATTTCAGCTGAAGGGATTAAGGTTGATCCTAAGAAAATTGAAGTCATACAACAAATGGAGGTCCCAAAAACATAGACTGATGTCAGGAGTTTCTTAGGGCACACGTGATACTACTAAATATTTATAGAAAGCTTTAGAAAAATTGCAACCTTGATGTTTTCTCTCCTTCAAAAAAATGTTGACTTCATTTGGACGCTTGAGTGTCAGTTTTCATTTGAAATTATCAAGGAGAAACTCATCTCTGCCCCTATCCTTTGAGGGCCTAATTGGAATCTTTCATTCCATATTTATGCTGACGCGTCTAATGATGCCATTGGAGTGGTTCTAGGGAAAGAAGATGAGAATGGAGGGAAATATGCCATATACTTCATTAACACAAATTTGATGCTAATAGAAAAGAATTATACCACAACAAATAAAGAATTCTTGGCCGTAGTGCATGCCATCAAGAAATTTTGACATTATGTCACAGGATATAAAGTTACAATGCATACAGATCACTTGGCCATTAAGTATCTCATGAACAAACCAGTGGTAAATGCAAGGATAATTAGGTGGTTACTTCTCTAGGAATTCAATGTCACAATTGTTGTCAAACTAGGGAAATCTAATGTAGTCGCAGATTTCTTATCTCAGATTAAACATGATGGCGACTGTGCCCCGGTACAAGACAAGTTTTTAGATGAAAATCTATTTTCCATTTTTGTTAAAACTCCTTGGTTCGCTGACATTGCAAATTACTTGGCTACTGCAGAAGTGCCACCCCATTTCTCATCAAAATAAAAGAAATGCCTTATTAGAGAAAGTGCCCCTTTTAAATGGATAAATGGAATCTTATTTTGATGCGGACCTAATATGGTTTTACAACGGTGTGTGAGGGAAGACGAGACCTATAGTATCCTCAGATCCTGTCATGATGACCTTTCAGGAGGGCATTATTATGCTAAAAGGATAGCTCACAAGATTTTGGGCACGAGATACTACTGGCCCTCAATGCACAAGGACATCAAGAAATACATGCGCCGATGTGATGAATGTCAAAGAGTAGGTAGATAAACTGCTTCTAACAAAATGCCCCTACAGCCCTAGGTAGTCCTTGAACCATTCAAAAAATGGGGATTGGATTTTATTGGTCCAATAGACCCTCCTTTACAAGGAAACTAGTACATTCTGGTCTGTATCGACTACCTAACCAAGTGGGAAGAGGTGCAAGCCCTACGTATTGCCAGGGAGGAACAGGTAGATGATTTCCTCTACAATAGAATTTTCCTCAAGTTCAGAGCTTCGAGGAAAATTGTCACAAACCAAGGCCCCCAATTTATGTCCAAAGTGCTATTGGCATTCACATACCACTTTCAAGTAAGTCACAAGAAGTCCTCACCCTACCACCCGCAAGAAAATGGTCAAGTTGAGGTCACTAATAGGGAGCTAGAAAATATTTTGACGAAAATGATTTCCTTGGGAAGGAAAGATTAGGCTAGGAAACTATCGGAAGCTGTTTGGGCCTACAACATGACTTGGAAATCAACCACTGGCTATAGCCCCTATGAGTTAGTCTTTGGGAAGAGACCCCTCTTACCCATTGAATTCAAACTCCAAACCCTTAGGACAACCATGGAATTGGGCATGGATCTTAAACGAGCCCAAATTGAGAGTCTTACAGCTTAGTGAACTGGACAAACTCTGCTTGGACGCCGTCCATCAAACTGAATTGATCCAACAATAATGTAAGGTTTGGCATTCCAAACACATCAAAGAGAAAGAATTCCATATCGAGGATTGGGCATTACTGTTCGATTCTAGATACAAGGATCACCAAGGGAAACTCAGGACACACTGGCTTGGACCATATGCAATTTCTGAAGTGTTTGATAATGGTTTGGTCCAGCTAAAACCTAATGATGGTGATACCCGAACTCTCCTAGTTAACGGACACTGATTACGTCTCTACCATAAACCTGTTAATAAGGAAGAGTTTACAAAAAAGGTGGAAACATAGGGAGAAATCCATTGCATTGACTCTGCTGTGGTAGGGTCAACATAGTTTTGTCAACCTAATAAATAAATAAAAAAATAAATAAAAAATAAAAAATAAAAAATCCATTTTTGAACGTTTTTTATTTCTTTATCAATTTTTGACACTTGGACTTGACTAAAATTTTGTCTCCATTTTGTAGGACTTCACCTTTTTCCAAGCACAATTCCGATGCACCTTGCTACGATGCTCCAGAATCTATCAATACGATTGCTACAATACTCTAGAAATTGTTGTTGCAATGCTCCAGAATCTGCACAACAGACTGGTGCCATTCATCACTTTGATCCTGCATTTGAACACATCACTTAACGGTGCTTCGGGAAGCCAAGGCCAAAATGTCACAACTTTCTTCATTCTAGCTGCATCTTTTCATCAATGCTCTGGAATTCTGCTGTTTCATCACTCCAGCTGCATCTTTTCAGTGATGCTCCAAAATTCTGTTGTTCTTTCCTCTGACTGCATCTTTTCAATGATGCTTAAAAATTCTATTGTTCTTTCCTCCGACTACATCTTTTTAGCGATGCTCCGGAGTTTTGCTGTTCTTTCCTCTGGCTGCATCTTTTCAGCGATGCTCTAGAATGTTGCTCGGATGCTCCAAAATTCTGTTCGGATGCTCCAAAAATTTTGGTTGTTGCTCCAGTTGCATCTTTCGACGATGCTCTGGAAATTTTGGTTGTTGCTTCGGTTGCATCTTTCGACGATGCTATGGAAATTTTGGTTGCTACTCCTGTTGCATCTTTCAATGATGCTCCAAAAAGATTGGTTGATGTCTCGATAACATCTTTTCAGTGATCCTCTAGAATCCTCAATTTGGTCAGCATGTTCCGTTGACATCTCTCTATGATGATCCAAAACTCTCTTCTCTACTTCAGTTGCATATTTTTGGTAATGCTCTAGATTTTTGGTATAAAATTTTGTCTTTCCAGTTTTTTTGATTTTTCCTAAGTTCCGTGCATGCCCATCTTTTAATGTTGCTTCGAGATCTTCTCCCTTATAATCATTCTGCCACATCATACCAAATATTTCCATAATAAATAAGATTATTATGCCACCTTTTTCCATAATAATTTCCGCCATCACTTCAACCATCCCATCTATGCCATTATTATCTGCCGCCACCCTCACCAACCATACGACTATCCAATTACGTCAGCATAGGTGAGTGACATTTGATCTAATGACAAGACTTAAGGTATGTGTGGATTTATTCATTTTAAAGGGTTTGTACTTAGTTTGAATAAAGGTTAATCAATTGGCATGATCTGTTCCTCCTTATAATTTTGAAGCTTGTGCCCTTTTACACGATTGCTAAGAGTACGACAGTAATTATAATTCCCCATGAAAGGCTATCATAATTATGCAATAAGGTGACAAGAAATCTAGTAATTAGTTCCTTCCCCATTGAGTATATCAATGAAGAACTCTTTTTTCGTTTGCAATTCAATGAGGAGATAATTCCAGAGTTTTGTAGAATCTCACTAGGAGATAAAGAAAATGGGAGGTGCTAAGAAGAAGTCTGAGCTAACTTCTGTAGTGCCATTGTTGGCATTGAGCAATATAGAAACATTATTCTAGAGAGTTGGATGGATGGACTTCATGAAACAATTTGAAAGGCACACATAGCAGCTTGTGAAGGAATTCGTCGAGAATTTTGCAGACCTGGGAAGACCATGGTGTGTGACAAACAGTTCTGGATAAGTACAAAAATCATTGCTCATATTTTCGGTATCAAGAATAAAGGAATTCATTTGAATGAAAATACCCATGTTCTCTATCAAAATTTAATAGAACTGTTCCATAGGGAAGGGGAACCCCAACCTTTAATGACCATAAACACCAGGGGGAAAAATAAGGGAATCCATAGAATGTCTATTCCAGAACCCTGGAGGTCTGTTGAAGCCTGGATTATTAGATATTTCACTTGTGAGGGACAAATGACTACAGTTGTGGGACCCCCTTTCCACCTGCTGACTCATTTACGCCATGACATTGAGGACCCTACTCTTAGGGTAAATTTACCAGCTTTTCTCTACCATTCAGTCACTTCTATGATGGAAAAATATAAAGTTGGAATGGGGTCCCTTAAACATTATGGTGTGATACAACTAATATGTAAATACCATTTCTGTAGAAAGCCAGAAAAGAAATGGAAAATGTTTCTATGAAAATTTGAAAATGAGGAGCCAGGGAGGTCACTTGAGGAGGGAGAATCCTCTAAACAAAAGGAGTAGTCTGTAGAAGAACCCTCCTCGGAGGCATTAGGTGCCCTTGAATCCCAACATACCTCCATGACTCCCAGTGGCGATGCGCCAAAAACTTTTCCAAATGAGTTACAAACCCCAGGATAGGAAGGGGAGGTGGGAATTGTGTATTCCGGAGGAGAGGAGCCTCCTTGAAAGAAAAAGAAATGAAGTAAAGTTGTTTTTCAAACAACTCCTCCTCTACGAAGGAGTAAAATGTTATCTTCAGGGGCCAATGAAACCGAACCTCAGGATGTAGGCAATACTTCAAAAAGGAAAAAGGCTAGGACTCCAATAAAGGTGGTAGAAATTGATAGTCCACTTGAAGGTGAAGAAATAAATGAGACAAAAAATCAATGGGAAAAGGGAAAGGAAACCCTATCACCTGAAGAACAGGAAGGGGAGGAAATACAATCACCACATTCAGAGTAGAATGAAGATGATCCTGTGGGAGGATTCTCTCCTTTCCTTGACAGATTGGGGAGTATACTAGAAGTGGAAGAAAATGTACATCAAATTGATGAAGAAATAGAAGTTCCTTACTCAACTTTTCTTGAGAATGCTGAGGCAAAAAATGCACCCCACATGTATTGATGAAAAAGTGGAAGAAGTGCCTCACTCATCCCTTCTTGAGGACACTAAGGAGGACAATGCATCTCATCCTGATGAGGGAATTCCTCATGCATCTTTCTTCGAGGACATAGGGGATATAGAATCTAGTTAGAAAAATGAGGAATTAGAAAAGTTAAAGGCATAAATTATGGGATTGAGAGCCAGGTTGCAGGATGACGAAGCACAAATTAACTAGAAAAAAGAAGAAATTGAGGTGAAAACTACCATTGTACATAAAAGAGACTAGGAAATTGCCAAATTGACTGCACAAATGGAGGAAAAATATAAGCTTATTGAGCAGTTGCAATACCAGATTCAACAATGGAATCAATAGGGTAAGCAACATAGGGTTGCTCTGTGTGAAAAAGATAAGTGTATTCAAGATTTGAAAAGTAATTTTATGCAATTATTGAGTGCTTTTGAAGAAGAAAAGAATAGACAATAAATTGAATTAAATGCCTCTATGAGTAAAATTGTGGAGCTACAACAAAATCTGCAGGAGAGTGACACTCAACCAATCATGGAATCAAAGGGGACACAAACTGAACCTATTGTTATAGACTGGTTCCAGGTACGCATTACCCCAATATTAATGAAATGGATAGAGCATTGCTATCTCTTGAAGGATGTGGAATTTGAAAATAATAGGTTGAAAAGAGAATTAGTAATGTTAAAAGAATCATTCCATCAGGCATATAGGGGTAAATAGGATGCCTATGAAATTGGCGAATTATTATTAGCATGTAGAAGACCATCTAGGCTATACTCCATGTTTCTTAATGAAATTTTTTTAAGATGGAAATTGCAAAGAATTCGCCAAAACCAGCCACATGATCCCCCTGACAGAGAATTTGTAAAAATATTTGTTGAGTCACTCCCTGAGCATCAAAATTTGTTGTGTGAGTTCTTTGTTCATAATTTTCTCCTAGAGAAGTATACAAATTTCTTTATTAACTTCTTTGTGGGAGAATTCGAATTGAGATCATTCTTGTCCACAATGAAAAATCAACTTCACTGGCAAGACAGATCAAGAGAATATGCATAGGCAAAAAATACTGTAGGGTTGCAAATGAGGTACCCTAATAGGAAGCCTTTCTCTTTCAAGAAACAATTTATGGGTGTCAAACTTAAAAAGAAAGTACAGGTCAAATACAATAACAACCTCCGACTATGTCATGATCACTTTCAGGAACAAGGGCCACAATTAATAGGACCATCATGGCATGCATGTGAAGAGCGGTATACCCCTCCTCCTATGCATCTCAAGAAGAGGGAAATAATTTCACCTCTTAACATTAGATGGCTCTACGGAAGAGCAGTAGATTTGGCCAAAATTATTGAAGAATTAAAGATTAACTGGATTAGTATGAGGTATTGACCTCCCTTGCTTCTTTCACCATCTCCTCCAGTATATACCAATCTAGACCAAAGTGAGGATAGTTTTCCAGGTGGAGACAAAGAGTCACTTTTCATTGGGAATTCTTTAGGAACCTTGAGATATTGGACACAGAGGCAGATGATGTGTATGATCTCAGTGCCAAGTATGAGGAGATGAACAGGAGAAATGAAGGACATGGGGCACACCAGAGAGTAGGAGGACCTACTCGGACTTAGGAAGGGGAGGAAATGATGAGGTAAAAATAACCTCATCAATATAATGGGCTCAATGTGCAAATCTAAACCTTTTGAATAGTCCAAATTACCTTGCCAATTGATTACCTTTAGGAAAAATAATTGCTCTCTTTTTATGAATAAGTGCACAAACTTTATTTCTTGAAGTTAGGCAAATTAAGCTTATTTATCCTGATTTAATGGTTTAGTCTTCGAGCATTTTGTAGATCAACTCCACTCCCCATCACCATTCTAGTCAAAGGGAAATGAACGCGGATCTTCATACTTTTGAAAACAAGCGAGCGGGCGCCAAAATTCCAAAAGCACATGTTTTGGGCTGAGTCTTTATAATTTTGTTATTTTTCAATTTCAAAAACTTTATGGCTCATGCGAGCCTCTTTAATATTGTATATCATGGGCTTTAAAGTCCCTCTGTTATTGGCAATCTGTTAAGAAGACTCTATTAACTAGAAAGTAGGATTGTGTTAGTTCTCTTCATATAAATATGTAACTGCTACAAATAATGAATAGAGAAGAAGATTATTGTTATGCTACCAATCTATCTTTTTATTAAAAAAACTACCATATGAATATGAGTTTTCCCGCCATTCTTTGAATTATTGAGCGATGTGAATGAAGTCTTTGGAATGAAGTAACTTAGATTTTTCCAGTGTGTGTGATCTGAGGTAGCTGTATACACACTCGAGAGAGCTGGCCACTTGAGGGTTATAGATAGATAGATAAGTATTATATTTCTTATTCTGCATTTCCTTTTAGTAGATAATAGTTGAATTGCATTTCACTTTCATGAGTATATGTTATGCTGTTAGTGTCAAGCCTGTAGGTTGCAACTAAGTCCGTAGTTTCTGAGCTTAACATTTGAATGTCCGGAGCACCTTTCTTCAGTTGATTTTGTTAAATTATTTTATGATTAGCAGTTGGATCATTATCTTTTACATTAGATAATTTTTTCCTAATTTCTTTACATGTTTTACTTCTTCAGCAATTTATGCATTCTTTAGATTAATCGTTTTCATGCTTTCTAGTTTAGTGGTGATGCTTTTTAGATTTATAGTTTTCTATTTTCTAGTTTGAAGTCATTTTCCCACTTTCTAGATAGATGATTTACTGCTTTCAAGATTAGAGGCCCCTTAGCATAGAACTTTTATTCAATTGGTTAGTATTTAAGAAACCTAAGAGAGAGAAGTTGAGATGTCTTCTATTGCATACAACCGTTGGACACTGCCCGGTCGATATATTGATGTGTTTATTCACTAAAGTGTTAGGACCTAATGACAACTTGTCAATATGCACTAGTATGCCCAAGTTCATCTCTTAGCTTTTCTAGGCTTTGTAATATGGACATGAAAACTTCTGAATATATGCATGTGTTTGTACCATCTGCTAATGAGTCTCTCATTCTCCTAATCTCACTAGTAGTATTTTCAAATAATGTTTCTGAAGGTAGAACAAATGCATTTTCCATGTTATATCTATGTACATCTAAAGGAGCAATGATACCTTGGTAAATAATATATCTAGATCTAGGGAATAGAAATCTAAAATCTAAAATAGTTCTAAATAAATTTACAAGTGTGCACATGATATATATATATATATAGATATACATATATATTGAACCTATAGGTTGTAAACATATAAAATATGCATCTTAAATTAGATTTGTATATGCAAGATAATATCACTAGTAATGAATGCTACTTGGGATGACAAATAGAGCATTCAATAGTTCAAATAATTCATCTAATCATCAATAATATTTTCATACCATTAACAAAAAAACATTCAACATCTATCATAGTTTTTCATAATCAAAAAATTCATTACTAGATTGCACACAAAACATAATCTAAAACAGTTGTAAATAAATTTACAAGTGTGCACATGATACATATATATTGAACCTATAGGTTGCACACATATAAAATATGCATCTTAGATTACATTTGTATATGCAAGATAATATCACTAGTAATTTGAATGCTACTTGGGATGACAAATAGAGCATTCAATAGTTCAAATAATTCATCTAATCATCAATAATATTTTCATACTATTAACAAAAAAACATTCAACATCTATCATAGTTTTTCATAATCAAAACATTTTCACCATTTTATTTAATTTTCTAAACATTTTACTTATTTAATTTAATATATTTATCAATTTATAATTCTTAGGTTCAAATATCACCCTTCTAGAGATCATAAATTAGATGGATTCCTCCATAAGAAACCATGTGAAAGTTTAATTTTGATGGTTCTTTGAGGGGAATCCTAGGGCACTCTAGTACAAAATGTGCCATCAAAGACTTAAAAAATCTTGATAAAGGTTGCATCTAAGATTTATTTCCTAGAACTAGTAATAAAGGGAAAGCATCATTACTTAACATTGGTGGTCATGTAAAATAAATTTAGTCATTATTGAAGGATATTCAATGGAAACTATATCTAAAGCATCATGAAATGATAATTGATCAATTAGAAGAAAAATATCATACTATATGAGGCATGAGAAATCCTTGATTCACCAAAATTATTCTCTAAGTATGTTGCTACCATGAAGGAAACAAGACAACATGTTTCTTTTCAAATCAAGGGATTTATAGCATGAATGATTTAATAATTGGAAATTATATTGAAGAGGTGGAGGAGTGACTACATGCAATAGTCTAGGACATGGCCAATATTCAAGGGATCCTATCCAACAAAGATTATATTTATGAGTCCTAAAAATCAATGCAATGGAACTATGTGATGTTTCTTTAAATTATAAGTGTTGGATTCACTTAGACACTAAGGATTTACTATTGAAATAGGTGTTCTTGATTGTTCCATTTGTTACTTGTGTAATTCCAAGAAATTTTGATTAAAGTTAGCTAATTGTGTTCTCTAAATTAATCCATTTATTTGCTACTAGTATATGGAATAACTATTAGGTAGTTTAAATGAATCAAGTGGTAATCAAACAAGTTATTTCATTGTGGAGTTTGTTGTTATTTAATGTATGGGTATGCAACATAGAGAAATTTTAGAATTTTGTTCCTTGTCAAAAAGATAATATTTTCCCAAACAAAACCATAAATATGGATATAAATGTAAGATTCCTCAAGCTTGATACTAAAGGTGCAAGATTATCTCAACCGATGAGATGACATAGTGCTTAATAAAGTGTCTCTTAGATAAGTTATGCTCATTGTAGAGTAAGGGAACAACCCAATATATAGTAGAGGAAAATTTCCATGGTCATTCTAATTTACCAAACACACCTTGATGGTTCTAAATCAATAGTTGAGATATTTTCATTTCTAGGAGATGTAGAGAGGGTAGAACAATGATTTGAGCACATAGAGGTATAATTTCAATTGAATTTTCTTAATGTTTCAAAGAATAAAATTTTCCTATCCTAAGTTGAAACTAGCAAATTATGCATTGAATTTCTTTAAAAATCTATAATTTTATATGGTTGTAGGAAAGCACGATCATGTTAAATAATGGTGTAGATTGAGAAATCATTTATGAAATAATTTAACATAAAATTTTATAAAGAGGGAAAGTGCTTGAAGGATGATATAATTATAAAAGGAATGTCAATAGTGGATTGAAATAAATTCTCATCAAAAGAAGGTGAAAGTGTATTAGTTATAGTGGGAATAGGAAATGCTATAGGTATGGAAGAGGCCTCTAGAATGGTAGTGGGCTCCATAGTAACAACAAGTGGAAAAGGGGAAGTAGTGGGAGGAATAGGGATATAATTATATTTCATAAGTCTATATGTAGTAAAAATACAATGGCCAACATCATGGGTATCATAGATGAAGAAAATGTGATTTCTTTGTTTGGTCTCATCTACCATGGGTATCTTCAAATTTTTTAATCATTCCTCCTACTAACATTTTTTCTAATTTTATCTCATCTCTTGTTTTGACATTGAGGTTTTAAGTTAATATTTTATTTTCCTTTATGGTTTGGATCCTTCTTTTAGTTCTATTTGCATGGTTCGTACCTCTTCTTTTATACCTTTTAGGTTAGTAAATATTCTAGGAAAAAGGTCTTCATATTTTTTTAAATTTTCCACTTGCATCACTTATCTTTCATCCCATTAATCTCCAATTTTTTCCATCTTAGGGTTCCTTCTAAAATTATATTTTGTTCTCTAGTCCTCAATGGTTCATGTTGAATATTTATTTTTTAGTGCATTATTAGTGGCTATTTCATTTTCCCCTTCTTCAACTTATATTTTTTTAAGTTTTGAGGATTTTCTTCTCCTTTGGATTCCATAATTTATTCTTAGAGGCACCACTTAACTTCTACTATGGTGTTTCAACCTTATCCATCCACTTTATCAAGTTCCAAATGCTTGTCTCCTTTGGCAATATAGTCTAATGTTCTTTGTGAAGGACTATTTCTACTAGAGATACGATAATGTGCTTCATTTTAGTACATTGTGGATTAGCTTGTCAATATCATGGAATGCAAATTTTTTACAAAATTATTTTGTCCCATCATCCAATTGTTGGTTCCTCCTCTCTTTTCTTAGTTAATATATTTTTTTTTGCAATAGGTGATAATGTCCAATAGAAAAGTTGGGTATATAGCCTTTCATCATATTCTCTTCTATTTGTCCATTCCCTAATGCAAATTTGAAGGTTTATTTCAAGTTTCATCTTGCACAATATTTTAGATTGGGTTTATAGTCTCCTTTTGATAAGTACTTGGTTCTTATAAGGACCAAAAATGTCTTCCCAATTGGGATATTAGGTTTGTGGGTGTACCACCATCTTGTCATGCTACAAAGTATCTTGAAGAGATTATAATCTCAAATTTTATTTCTTAAATAATTTTTCCATGTATTCTATACATGTTAAAAAAATTCCCACCCTAGAATACCAAGGAAGCTTAATATGAGAAATTCCATGTGAAATGTGGTTAAATTGTTTTGAATTTTAGTATGTTGTCTCTTTTTATAGTTTCCTTTTGTATTATGTGGTGGGTTTTCATCATTTGAAATATCTTGAGTGGAATTTTTTTAACTTTTCTTAAGTTTTGGATCCTCCTCACATCTAATATCTTTCTAGATCTTACTTCTAGCTCATCCCAAACCCATTCTTCCATAGCATATTCATTATCGATGTTGTAACTATTGATATCAAGTATGATTTATCCTCTTGAGTTAGCCTCATGCATGGTGTCTTAGACTATTATTCTTAAAGAATGTAGTGCTTTCAATTCTTCTTCTCCAATTTTTTCTTATGTTATCTTCTTTATGTATGCCTTACTCATATCAATGTATAGGGGTATATGTATTAACTTTTTTGTCAAAGAATGAGATTTATTATTTATAGGAGTTAATTGTCCCATTATAGTTTACAAACCATTCTAAATTTAGTAAAATGTTGAAGGTATTAAAGAGTTCCTTCATCTCTATTACTTCAAAGTCTACTTTTTTCTTGATTCCCATTAAATTAACTTCTATCTTTCTCCAAGTTCCAACCATACAAATGGCAATACCATCCACAAGATCAATGTTAAAGGGGTATCATAGACTATTGGATTCCTAAATTCTTCTCAAACTCTTTTAGGTATAAATGATTTTGAGGTCAAATATTATGTTCTTAAAATGTTTGTTGTTTAGTTTAAGTTTTACTATAATTTGTTTCTTCTTCCATCTTCATGAGCTTGAATAATGTGTACTTGCTCAAATTTCTCTATCAGGTCCTCAAAAACAATTGGAGCTATATCCACTTGAGATAAAGAAGGAAAGTGCTACAAAGTAAATCCTACTAGTTATTGTGATCATTGTGGGAAAGATGCTTAATTACTTGCACTAACAGGAAATCTAGTTTGTTGGATCAAGAAGCTTTGTTCAATATTAATGTTAAGATGTTAATATTGATGTACACATTCTAATTCTTGTTCTCAAACTATCTTGATTTCCAAAGGTTTGGTTGAAACTTTTGACCTAAATTATTATTAACACCCCAAGTTAAATTGGTTTGGTTGAATCAAATAATAAGCTAATATTCTAGTTAGTAAGAAACACAAAATGAAACTTAGTGATAACACTAATGATTATGGCCTTCTTATATGATCCTACTTAATAACCCTTTAAGACAATCAAATTCCCTATTATCATCTATGAAATATTTATGGTATTCCTTAAACACAAGTTGATAATTCAATTTTAAACATGAGAATGGAGAGGAAAATAACCCTTAATTATCTCTCTGAAAGAAATACAACATAAAGGAGATGATTATAATAGTAAACATATGTTCATATATTCATTTAATAGAGACACGAATCAAAATAAAAGTGACAGTGACATATGTACAACATGAAATTTTTTTGTATTACTTAAAACAAGTGTTGTCTGAAATACAAATAGATTTTACTCAAATTTTCATTTTTATTTTTGAAGTGTTTAGATACTTTGCTTTAAATTTTTTGAACAGGGTATGGACGTCCATCATATTATAAAGGATAGAGGAATTTGTGCATTTTCCCTAATAGACATGTATGTGAAATGTGGAAGAATTGACAAGGAAAGTGAATTGTTTGAAGGATATACACGAAATGGATTTGTTGAAAAGGGTTTAGAAACTTTCAAGAAAATGCAATTGGTGAGTGTAAAGCCAAATTTCACAACCTTTTCCAACATCTTCCCTACCTGTGCCAAAATGGGAACTTTGGAACAGGGTATGGACATCCATCAAAGTGTAATGGGAGGGTGATTATTGACAGAGAAATGCTTTGGTCAAAATGTGGAAGCATAAACAAGGCACATGAATTGTTTGACATAATGCTTCCAAGAAATGCGTTCTCATGGAATGCCCTGAGTGTAGGATATTCACAAAATGGATTTGTTGAAAATACTTTAGAAACTTTCAAGCAAATGCAGTTGGTAGGTGTAAAGCTAGATTCTACAACCTTTGTCTGCATCCTCAAAGCCTATGTTGAATGGGAGCTTTGGAAAAGGGTATGGACATCCATCAAAGCATAACAATGGTTACAGGTTATGTAGAAAAAAGGTTTGTTGAAAAGGCTTTAGAAAATTTTGAGCAAATGCAATTGGTAGTTGTAAAGCCAAATTCCACAACCTTCGCCCTGCCTGTGCCAAAATGGGAGCTTTGGAATAGGGTATGGACTCGTACGTGTGTGAAATGTGGAAGCATTAATAAGCCGTGTGAACCGTTTGACTGGCCTCAAGAAATTTGGTCTCATGGAATGCCATGATTGAAGGATATGCAAAAAATGGATTTGTTTAAAGGGGTTTAGAAACTTTCAAGCAAATGGAATTCATTGCAGACATTTATACGAAATGTGGAAGCAAAAAAACCAACCTGAAAGTGCAGGACGTCACTGGAGGGTGATGTAGGTGGTGAGTTCACCAGGAGGTTTGCACAGGAGGTTCACAACACACATGAAAATTGCACATGAAAATGACTTTGGGAAAACCACAGTGAATCTTTTATTTTAAAAGCCCTAATTTGGGGTTCAAGCGAACCCCTTTCGTTTGAACCCCATTTTTTAATATTAAAAACAAATTACATTCATAGGTTCGAATGAACTAGGGGGTTTGCTCGAACATATTTAAGGGTTCGCTTGAACCCATTAGTTCGAGCGAACCCCTTAAATTTTTTTGAGCACCCAAAATGCATTTTTGCTTCCTCCATAAAATTGTAAACCACTTATGTGGCCCTACCCTTGTTTATAGTGTTTTGATGTTGAATAGTGTTTATGTTTGCATGTAATTTGGGTGAATATGTTTGTGAGCTATGAGATGGTTGTGGTATTTTTTATGGATTAATTCTTGAAGTGGGAGTGATAGTACTACTAGAGGTTGTATTATATAATAGATTGGTTATTTGTATGGTGTATATGGGAGCTTGAGTGTGCATGGGAGGTAATGATATCTAGGTGGAATTAGTGGGTATGATTAATTATGGGATAATGGTTGCAATTTTTTGAGGTGTGATATTATATAAGTGTGGGGAATGCATGGAAGATTTATTAGTAGTTTGAATGGTAGGGTCATTATTAAGTTGTATGGAGTTGTTTTATGCATGTCTAAGAAAGTATGTGTTGTGATATGAAGCATTGGGGACATCAAGTGCTCTAGCTTGGAGGGATCTTGTTGCATTTTCAAAAGTTTCTCTTCATTAATTGATTCATCAGATTCCGCAGATCTATTTGTATTGTCTTCTATGATGATTTGTGGATATTGAGGTTGTTGTTGTGGTAGTGGAGTTTGGTATTCATGAGGATCAAATAAATGACTAAGCATTCCAAACTCTGATTTAGTAAAAACTATAATTGTTGTATTGTTTGACCTATAAGATTAGAGCCCTTGATTTTATTGTGTTGTGACTTTGTAATATGCATAAAATTTTGATGATCTTATGGAATATGGATGTAAGTTCAAAGGTTGGTTTGCTATGTAAATGATGAATGTAGGTTGTAGGTCTGTTGCACTACAAGTCTCAAATCTTAGGTTTGTTTTCTCAGGAATTCTGGAAATTGAAATTTGAGGATTCTAAAAAATTTGTTGGACAATCAAATGCATCAATCTAGTTTTCAAAATCATCATTGTATTTTTGAAATGTGTCACTCTAGAATCATATATACATCATGGAAGATATCAAAGACATCGATGTGAAATCAAAGGTGTCACTGTGCTAGCAAAGGTGTCACTATGCTAACAAAGGTGTCACTATGCTAGCAAAGGTGTCACTGTGCTATCAAAGGTGTCAATCTAAAGTCAAATTTGTCATTGTGTGGAAACCTAAGTCTTAGACTGACAAAGCCAATTTACTCAGATATATCACAATTTATCAAAGGCGTTGCTCTGTAGATTAGAAGCGCCACTATATTTTTAAAGGTTTCATTCTACATATTAAAAGAAATTTAATATTTTCAAAGGTATCAAATGATAATAAAGGGACCTTGATGATAATCAAATGTGTCACTATAACAAGAAATATGTCACAATGACAGGAAAATGCATTATCCTGAGTTTGTAACTAAAATTTTGCTAGGGATTTAATTTTTTTAATTGATTTACAAGACTTGATTTTTGACTTATTTGACAAGAAACAAGAAACAATAGATAAGAGTAGAAAACTGACTCAAAATGTATGGTATAATTGGCATTCACTAGTCTTCATGATAAATACACTCCAAGAAGTACGTCCTAATTAGTATTAAAGGTGTGTCTTGCTAGTAACGACCCATCAATAAAATATCATAGAATACCATAAACATGTGGCTCCACTCTCAAAGGGGGATAGCTAAGTCTTGAGTGGCATAAGGGCTCACCTTCCTCCTTCCCTTGAAGGCTTCTGCACCCTCAAAAGAACTCTATCTCACCTTGGGATGGTACATGTTGGGTAACTTTTTGCATGATGCTATACACTGTACCCCACTAGAAATAACAGTCGTTGGTCTTAAGAATCCTAAAAAAATGGTTTGTAGTGGATTGATGAACAATGAACTTGTTCATGGTGCTCGATATTAGAGGGGTCTCCACTTCTCTCTTTACCTAATGCATCTTGACAAACTAAGTGTCACAAGACTTGGATCGAATGATGATGGCCACACCTTGGGGTACAACTTTCATTCTCCCCCCTTTTTATACTCCACCTAAAAACATGGTTGAGGTTGCCCTTGGGGTGATTAAGTCTCCAAGCAGGTATCCTACTAAATTAAAAAGAAGGAAAATGATATTGTTTATGATCTCCAAGTTCACACTAGGCGCGGGGAGAGAGCATATGTAGATTTCACTTCCTTGGATAGAGAAAAAAAGATGTGGGTTCTAAGGTATTTTTTATCCCCAAGATTGCACTAGGCGTGAAGGGACAATATACATACTCTAGTCTCCACCAGACACAAAACTAATTTATTTATCTTAATAAAATTAAAGTGTGATTTATTCTAAAAATCAAAGAACAAAATCTTGCATTAGATATGTTAGTAGTTTATAGGTTATTTTCTTCTACCAATGAAATCCATAGCTACATAGATGTGCCAGTTCCAAAACTGAGCAAATGTTAGAGCAAAAAAACCAAAATACAAAAAGTAGAATCAAATGCGTCATTGTAAAAAATAAAATGTGTCGCTTTACCTCAAATACGTCATTGTGGAAATCATATGTGTCAATCCACAATCAAAATAATCATTATAACTTCAATTGCATCATTGCAATCTTAGGTGCATCAATCTATAATCAAAGGCATCAATGTAACTTCAATTGTGTCGAACTACGTCAAAAGTATTGTTGTAAATTCAATTGCATCGAGCTGTGTCAAAAGCATTGTTGTAAATTGCAAAAGTGTCACACTATGTAAAAAATGTCGTGGGTTGAAAATATGTCACTATACTGCTAGAAGCGTTGATCTACCCATCAATTACATTGTTTTGAAATTAAAAGTGTCATTTTGGAGTCGACTACATCACTATAACCTACAAGTTGCAAATCTTCACAATGAACTCAACTGTATGTTACAACTAAGGACATGGGTCCCATCAAGCATGCCAGAATGTATGACCTAGAAATGGGGATCAAATTATGAAAGTAAAATAATGAAAGAAAAATGAAAGAACTTCACAATCCAATTCACTAAATCACATCAATGAAGCATTAAGAAAGTTGTATAACAAATAATGATAACAAAACCTACATGTACACAAATAATATTAGATTAGCTCCATTGTCCTCCTATGTTGCACCTTGGTGAGAAAGTGTAGTGATGGTTGGTCTTAGATTTGGTGGCACAAATAACTTAAGATATATATATATATAGTTTTCCTGCAATGAATGAGAGAGGGAGATAATTGATTTCTAGAGATAGATAATTGATGAATGATAGCTTCAATTCATAGATTTATTGATATCAATTAATGGTTGAGATATGATGAGAGACTGAGTAGGTTAGTGGATGAGAATCCATGAGAGGGATTGGTGGATAGTTAACCAACTGCATGATTTCAGTGAACTATGTGTATGGATTAGTTAAGAGGATTTGATTGATTAGAGAAGTGTGAGTGATTATGAGTCAGACAAGATAGATTGGACAACAGATTGATTTGATTGAAGAGTGGACTGAAAGTGAGTCTGAGTCAACTAGTGAGGTGGAAATGTATGAGTAATTAATAAATAAATTATTAATTTCATGTGCAAAGGGAAAAATAAATAAAATAATCAATTTTATTTATTTTAGAAGAGGATAATGTTGAGAGGAATAACTGGATAAATAAAATAATTAAAAACAATTATTTAATTTGAGAAGTGGGGAATAGGAAATAATTATTTAAATAATAATGAATGTTATGGATATCCTTGAAGATTTTATGTGACTATGGATACTATAATGGGAGTCAAACCTAGGAGATCAATGTTTATGGAGGTGTCAACCTAAGTTGAACATAAAATAATAATGAATGTGTATAAGGATGTGGAATTAAGATGTTATGATGGTGGAATTAATTATCTAACCTAGGATATGGATGTTTATAAAGATGTGATGAAGTTATGGTAGGAAAAAAAGGATGACGATACTATAGATAGTGATGAAACCTAGAATATAGATGGTTGTAAAGATGTGATGGAGTTATAGTATGAAAAAGGATACTATTACTATGTATGATGATAGATGTATAGGTTGATGGATAAACCATAAGGGAGGATGTGTTAAATGTTGCAAACACGGTTGCCGTTGCACCAAAAGATTGACTTGTTAATGCCCGATACAATCACCGTAGTTAATGAATCCATGGGAGGAAGTTAAAAGCCATGTCATGAACCTGGGCGATGCATTGCACAACACAAGGAGACCAAGGGAACTTAACTTGCAACAATCCTCTCTCAGCATAAGCGAGGGGTTCAAACCTGTGAACCGGGCTTCAATACCAATTGTTGAAAAGATGGTTACCGTTGGACGAAAAGATCTACATGTTAATGCCTGATACAACCACCAGAGTTAATAAATCCACGAGAAATGGTTAAGCCATGTCACAAACCAGAGTACTATTCTACACAACACAAGGAGACCAAGGGCACACACCATGCAAGAGTAAACATGATCTAAATGTCTAGATGATCCTAAAAAGGAGACTAGTTTGACTAGTGGATATGGATGTTAGGAGATGATTATGTAGGAAAAAAATATCTTGGAGATGAGGGAAACCTAGACCTTAGCGAGAGGACAATCCCAATCTAAGAAAACAAATACAAAATACTTTTATTTTTGAAATATTTGAATGTTTTTTGGATTTTCATTTTTATGAAACTTACACTAAAGAAAGAGCAAAAAATGATCTATGGCTCAAAGGATGAAGTACCCATTTGGCTTCAAGTATGGAGGTTCTAATCTAACATATGAAGCATATAAGACATAACAACACTCCTAAAATTACAAGTGGGATTCACTCTTAGTGTGGGCTTACAATGGAAATTAATCTACTAATACTATCTACCTATGAGGGATAGATAGGGATAGCTGTGTACACATGAAGTCCATTACCAAGAAGCACCAAAGGCTTCACCAAGGTCAACTCTATCTAACACATAGAAGTACATTGTGAGTAACTTCATGGGACAATCCACTTCCATTGCACCACACTAAAAGATAGCCAAAGGTCTTAAGATTCTATTTATAAACTCTCTAGGGAAATCTATAAACTCAAGTCTTGTCTACATGCATGAAACTATGAGGGTCTCTTCTCATTTCATCACCTCACAAGTCTTAGAAAACTAAGAGTCTCGAGGCTCTGTTAAACATGATGATGGCTCCTTTTTGAGGTACATCTTTCTTTCTCCCCCTTTCTATATCTTGTCAAAAAAAATGTTTGATTTCATCCCTTGGGGTGATGAAATCTCCAACTAGGTCTCTTATAAATAGAAAAGGAAGAAGTGGTGAAAAATGTGTGAGAGAAGAGCATATACACACACTCCTTCGAGACTAAAATATAGTGGTTCTTCAATTAATTAGATTGAAATGTGTATGGTTCATTTTTATTCCTTAAATTAGTAGTTTAAAAATACACACAAGCAGACAAATCAATAAAAAAATTAAAAAAGTATCAATTAAATCATCTGAACTAAAAACTATCTTGCAAAACCAGTAAGTTAGAAGTTTCATGTTTTTATTCTTTGATTTGTGAAAATGATTATTTTTGGAGTTTTTTACTCTTCAACTACAAGAGGAAACTACATTAAATTGTTTTGTATTTTTATTCTTTGACGTGTGAAAATGATTATTTTTGGAGTTTTTACACTTTGATAGCAAGAGGAAGTTGCATTAAAAGATCAATTAGAAACTCGCAAACGAAGAAATTAAACTAAAAAAAATAACTTTATGAAATTTTGATAATTTTTATTAAAATACCAAAAAAAATAGTATGCAGAAGTTATGTTACTTTGAAGATTGAATAAGAAACAATCACTTTGAAAAAAATTACTTATTTTCTTGTGTACAATATGAGGAAAAAACCCACTCCACTCCATCCCACTCAAAACTTACTTTTTGACACCTAGAAAAAAATTGAAAACCTGATTAGTGGTTTGAAAGTTATTAACATTTTCATGCAGATAATTTTTTAAAAATTGCATAAAGGATAAGGCTTAGGACTTAGCCACCTACAACGTGGCTCCTAGTCATCAATGTGACTAGGGTCTGGGTGAGGGTTAAAAAGAAAATAAGGGCTAAGAACTTAGCCCTTATGATTGAGGGCTACATTATGGTTTGGCCAAAAACCCTAGTCACTCATGTGATCAAGAGTTGAGAGTTTGGAAAAAAAGATCAGATTTTCCTTTGTAGACCATGTGAACTTGTATGGGAGTTCACGATTTTAGTAGATGTACTCACGATTTCAATTCCACACATGATGATTTATATAGTTTATAAGTAATTTTTGATCGATATACAACACAATTTTGATTGGTAAATATGTTGTTTTATATCTTGTGCTCTTTATCATTTAAGTGTTCTGAGTTTGCAATATTATATATTGAGAAGGAACTTGGAGATTGATAGTGAATTGTATTACTATGCACATGAGGTATTATTGACCATGTGGAAGTATAGAGAAGTGTTCTCTAGGTTCGGTCTATGTTATAATAGATCATTATTGTAAGTTTTTTAATAAAATGATGTTTTATGGGGTCTTTTACCTGAAAAGGTTTTCTCCATGTATATCAAGTGTGTAATGTGTAAAATCTATACTTGTATGGTTCTAATTTTATTTATTTATCTTGTTTATAATGATTAGTATCCTAAGATCCTATTTTTAACATGCTATCAAAGTGGGTTAGACAATACAAATCATTTTTAGAGGTTATACTAGAAAATATGTATAAATTAATGGGAAACCTCTTTATGCTCAATCAAAATAAAATAAAATAATATATTGTTGCTATGAACTAGCATTGATAATTGCTATGTCCTACTTGGCATTCAAGTTAATGTGTGAAGGATTCTCCATTATTTAATGGGGTGTAAAGGATTATTATAGAGTTGCCAAAAACTATCAAAGCACTCATTTGAATTACATTCCCATACAAATTTTGATTGTAGTTTCTCATTGACTATTAATGGTTAGTATCTCTTATACAATTTGTATAAGATGAAGTAGTTTATTTTTTCAAAAATAAAATAAAAACAATGTCTAAACTCAAAACAACAAATTTGCACCTTACCATAAAAGAAATTTTGTTTTCTATTTCTCCCTTTGTTCTTTGATTCATTTGATCTCAAAACTACCTAAATTCTTAATTATTGCCTCAAGAACAAACTTACTAGCACTTGCACTTAAAAGAGGTTCAAGGATTATGCCGATAGAAAACTATATGTATGTTAATAGGGTAGAGAGTATATGTTTGTACATGCAAATTCTAGTTGCATGTGGGTGGATTAAACAATTAATAATAAATGATAAATAATGAAATGAAATAAACTTAGATAAATCTCGATTTTTTCCTTAAAAGAAAGTATTATCTAATTATGAAATATTTGCATATATATTTAAAACATAAAGCAATGCAAATGAAAAAAGAAAGTTGCCATCCAATTGTCAAATCAATGCTTATCAGATTTTTTACTTTGGAAGCTTTTACTATTAATGTTTATCAGATAGCTGAAACTTATTTTTGATAAGTCAAGAATGATTTGCAAATGTGAAACTTATTTCAGACTCAAATCCCACACTATATGTAACCCATCGACTAATAAACCCTGCACATCGATGCCATTCAAAAATGGCAAACAAGTTCAGAAACAACCCATACAAATAATGAAATGAATGCACATTCCATACCGTGGTTTATAATATGACTTTGGGCGACTCTCATAAAAATCGTAGAATGAACCTCGATTTGTATATTTAATACCTAGCTAAGGATATTAATACAGGTTAGTGTTATAGGCCTTGCCAAGACTTTCATTAACAGACATGTCGGTGAGCAGCTAGTAGACCATGTAAATGGAAAAACTTGCTGCGACAATTGGCATCAACGATATAGCTTTTTTTCGCCGTTTGCAGGCAGTCTATCTGTAATTTTTATTAGAGATTCAGACGTATTGGTTAGTATGCAGATGCAACAAAATCTAAATAAAATGTACGAGTTTTGGGAAAATTTATGAAGTTGTCGATACTTTTCACGGATCTGCCAATAAAACTTAAATGTGAAACCATTGATAACCAGAAAAGCTTCTGATAAAACAATGTATAAAAGAAAGTAAATATATCCATCATGTTATCTTGTTATCTGGCAATACTGGCGGATTTATCCATTGATAAAACTTTCAGAACAAAGTTATCTACCGTATCAGCTATATAAGAAAGAAACGCTGATGATTTTTAAAAACCTATAGACAAAAAAATTCTACTGTATCAGCCGTTCAAGTTGTTTAATGGAAAGTTTAACAGATTTACGCTTTCAGAAGTTAAATAGCTCTCCAATCCAGCTGAAAACCGAAAAAGAAACCTAGGAAGCTTTACATCTGGAAACCTTAAGCACAGTAAACGCTCCTTTCCCAGAATCGGGACAAATCTTGACTTCCATGCAAGCTTTGAGGTCGTCAAGAGTGAGATACTGTTGCTTGGCAGTGGCCAAGTTGGCCTTGGAACTGTGAATCCACACATAAGGTTCACCCTTTCCATTGAAAAGAAGTGCGCTCTCCCCTCGCGGGGAATACTTGTGGCAAATCTTGCTGCGCTTCAGCGTCTTAGCGCACCCAGGCCCCACTCTGTACGCCTTCCTCAGCATGGAACCCGCTCGAATTTGTACTTCCACAGGCCTTTCTGTCAGGTTTCGAACCTTGGTCTCTGCACCGCTGCTCCTCGAAACTGAGCATGATAATAACAGACACATCGTTAACGCTAGGTATAGCCTTATATTGAATAGCTAGGTTGATGCCGTTGCAGACAACGGTATACAGGGCCTTAGAGCTTCTGTAACGAATCAGGAAACTGTTGTGTAATGGAACGGCTTTAGGGCTTTTTATAGAAAAATTGGCGTCAGAGCAAAGAGGATAAGAGTGTATGGCCATTGGCCAATTAATGGCGGTGAGCGGGCTTTTCATAGAAAAATTGGCTTAAAAGGGAAGAGAAGAAGGGTGTATGTGCATTGGCCAATTAATGGCGGTGGGCGGGCTTTGCAATTGGTCCCGTCCAGGTGGTGGGAGCGGCCCTCTGCTGTTATCGAGGCAACAATCTGGTTGCTTTTAATGGAAGACTGCTGTAGTAACGGTTTCCTCTTTTTAATTGCTTTGTAGTGTTGGAAATATACATTTTTATTATACCAGAAAACTTCAGTTGTTTATGTTGTGTTAAGGAAAAGGTTTTATGGAGGGGGCTTCCTAAAAAATTTAGTGGGTGCTTTTGAGATTTTTTAGGAATATTTTAAAGTTTGTGGTTTCATGAATTTAGTTTTGCAATTCAGCTTACGAAGTACTTTGATAAAAATTAATAAATAAATAAAAAATCTCTTATTTTTTATATTTTTTTTAAGAATTTAAAATTTTAAGTGATAGACAAGTGGCAACAAAAATGCCTAAATTGTAGGGGCAATTTCTAGCCCCACCTCAATTTCACCCACTGAAATTTGCAGTTCTAAAAGGTAGGGGCTGCTATTTTTTAGGAAAAGATTCCAATTAATCCAGTACCATATTTTTTTTTGCTTCATGAGACCGCTTGATCCATGAAAATAAGCCCAAGCTCCCCATGGAACCATACACTAAGTAATCAACGAGGATTGTTGTGTTAAAAGCTTAAAAATATAGATATCTTAAATATATCTATTTTTTATTTGAGATCTTAATTTAGAGTTATTTTGAAAATATTATGTTTTATTAAATATTATTGTTTTGATTTATAAATGATTGTCAAATGTAAATTAAAAAATAAAGAGTTTTTAATTATAATCATTTCATTACATTTAATTTTGTCTTTAATTATAAGATATTAATTTAATAGTATTAATAAAGTTCATATTGAAATACTTTTGCTAAAAAAATGATGTTTAAGTAAATCATTTTGAAATATTTTGTGAAATTTTAAATTAAGTCACTTAAAATTACTAAATATTATTTTAGAAATGTATAAACCATTAGATAATAATAAATATGTCTTTGTTACAATTAGATATTATAATTTTTTTAATACATTCAAATTAATTAAATAAATAAATAAAATTAATATAATTAATTTATATTAATTATACTTATAATTTATTGTTATAAATTTAAATAATATATAAATTAATTAAATGAATTTAATACTAAAAAATGTTGTAATATATGTGAAATAATGATTGATTACTATTTAGTGTTAAAGCAAGAGTAGAAGGGTGTGGCCATGGGCTAAGTAATGGAAGGAATGAGATACAGAGTAATAATTATGTTTTACTATTAGTAGATTTAAAAAAGACCAATGTAAATGTTTTCTTGTTTAAATTATTTTACATTAAATTTATTATTGAAAATATGATTTTTATCATTTAAATTTTAAATAAAAATATTAAATAATATAATTGTAAAATTAAATGTTAAGGTAAATTATTTATTGAAATAATTTTGAATGATTTGCAAATAAAGAAATTAATTAAATATCTTATTGAAATTGTAAAGTTTATAGTAAATCTTATTTTGAAAAAATAAAAAAAACTATCATTAAATAATGATTGGAAGTATAAGGCTATGTTATCAAGGTTGGAAAACAACTATTTGATTTATTTTTGGAAAATGCATACATGTTATTATTAAGATTCAATGTATGGTGAATTGAAATGTTTTGACCTTCCAAATTTACAAGAATCAAAGTTAGAAGCTTTCTTCATTATAATTTTTGAACAAGTATCATGTAGTGGTGAGTACTTCCTTTCTAGTATTGCAATAATAGTACTTGTTGGATAGTTGATAGCTGGGTTATGACATATCAATTTAGGTGTAGGTTGGACAATAGTTTGAGATAATAGATTCTTGCAACGCATATGTATCGCAACCATGTAGTGGCAAGTAAGTTTTTTGGTGGTATTGTAATACAAGTATTTGTTGTGTTGTTGATAGATGAGTCATGAAAATAATTTAGAGGTATGGCAGATACACTTTGGGATAATTTTGTTTCAAATGAATATTATAGTTGTTATGGTTAACCTTGAATTGATGTTTAATTGATAGTAACAATAATTGCGAGTAGCATAATTGAAGTTGAGTTTGTTTATTAGACTAGATATTTGTTTTTGATAAGATAAGTAGGGAAGGGCCTTGATCCCAAACAAAAAAAGCAATAGGGTTGAACCGCTCGACAAAAAGACTGGCCAAACACAATCACCAGTCAAAAACAACATGGATAAAACAACAAAAACAAACAAACCAGTAGCAAGGAGATACCATTAGGAAATAACCCAGCAACAACAAGGAAAACAACTCAATCCCTTGAGCTAGGAACCAAAGCCACCAAGGGCATGTTACATAAAAAATTGGCCTTCCTGGAATTCTTCTTTCGTTGCACAACTGCCCAAGATGAATTCCAGATACGATTAGTTGGAATAGAAGGGGAAGAATCCCCATCAGAGTAGCAAAAAATGGAGAAAAATATGCTTCAGGTGAAGCATTCAAGACCGAGGTTGAAGCATTAGGAATTGAAGATAAACCAACATTTCTCAGTAAGGGGGAAATAGAGGACTCTAGGGATGCAACACACACATCAGGCAGAGTAGCCTTATTTTGAACCAACACAACCTTTGGAGGAGTAGCCCCATCAATAGGAGTAAACTTCTGCATAGAAGGAGAAGGAGACTCCTTACTATCAAAAGAAGATTCAACATCAAGGTACACTGTTAAATGCTCATGAAGAGCATTCTTCTACTAGGTGGAGGAAGAAATAGGATGAGCCCCACGAGGACAATCACAAGCCAGGTGTCTAGTAGCAAAAAAAAACTATAACGAAAAGGGATACCTTCATAATCCACCAGTTGAGACCAGGACCAACCATTAACTTGGAGCACTGCCTCTCCAAGTAAAGCTTGAGATAAATCAATTTCCACCAAAATCCTTGCAAAGGAGGTGTGAGTAAAATTCTTGGAAGCAATGTCAACTTTTAAAAATCTACTAATAGCATTTCCAATGTCCTCAAAAGTAGAGGAGCACCAAAACTGTAAGGGGAGATACGACAATCTCACCCAAACATGCATAACATTAGTGGGCTCCTTCAAGGGGTTGAATGAATGAACCCAAGGCCTCATGGATAGGGTATGAGAGTTCCATTCCCACAGTCCATGATCTAAAATTTCCTGTCTATCTTCAAAAGAGAAAAAGCCAACTACAAAAAATCCTCTAGTAGAAGGATTAATCTCCATCTTACCTTCCACCAATGGAGACTAGTGGTTGGAAATCCAGAGATGCGGCTCAGAGAGGGGAGGCCACCAATGGTAGAAACTACAGATAAGGGAAGTTTTTGAATAAGAGTCAATATTATTAGAGACTTCCTTACCTAGAGAGATAACAGGGGCAACACCAACATATAATAAAGGTTGCACAGAGCCCAGCCCAACATTCTTATTCTGTACTGCATCCGTAAAAGAAGTTTGAACATGTCTCTTTTTTGCAAGAGAACCCTCATGGGACCCATCCGCAAGTCACTTTGTTGCAGGAGAACCCACACATAACCCATCCTCAAGTCTCTTTATTGTAGGAGAATGCACATGGAGCCCATCTGTAGTATTAGGGCTAGCCTCAACCACCAACGATGAACTCAGAGAGGGCGTAATGTCCACAACTAAGTCATAGCCACATGATGAAGTAGTAGATAGGCTCGCCTTAGGGGAGCAACAACAACAGTTAGGAGAGTGAGAGGATTTAAAATTTGACACAGGGCAGGAATGGTAGGAGCCGTCCATTGTGTAGATATTTGTTAAATATTGATAAGCAAATAATTTATTTGTAAAGAGCCTTTCTAGTTTGATTGGTTGATTTTGATTTCAACAGGGAAATAAAATAAAATAATTCTTAACCTTTTGTAATGAACAAATTCAACTTCAAAGTTATAAGAAACATTGGGTCTAACAATTATAAAATTCAATGAGTAAATAAAAGTGATACATTTGACTTGGAAAAACTATGTTGATTTTAAACTAAGTAGTGGCAAGTACTTGATTTTTTAGTATCATAATTAGTATTGGAGTTTTTTTTTTATATCTAGATAGAATATAATTATTAGAAGAAATGTTTGTAATAGTTATTTTTAAGATTTGGTGGAAAATATCTCAATTTCAATTTAAAAATTTGATATAAACTTGTTTATCATTTTCAACGAATAATAATTAATTTAATACTATGAATATCTATATTATAGTAGATAATTATTAAAAAACTAAAGTAACTATCAATATTAATATATTATTGAAAAAAATGAACATTTTTCAACAATTAAGAAGTAGATAAATACTTTATTTTATTTATTTTGATTTGAAAATAACATAAATCAAGAAATAAAATTACAAAGGCTATTTACAAAAAAATTATTTGTTGATTAATTTTTTGTAAAAAGTTTTGAAACCTATTCTAACTCTTAAAATTTTAAATTATTTTATTCTTAATAGGCTATGATCCATATTGAAAATACTAATAGGTTTTGAAACATATTCAAATTTAACAAATAGGATTCTTATCCTAAAATGAAGAGCTTTTATAAAAAGTATTAGGTTTTGAAAATACTCTAAATAGTTGATGGCTTGTGAAATAGTACTAAGTAATTGAGATGCAAAGGAATGGTTGAAGCTTGGAAAAGGTTGCACATATTTAACATCTTCAAATCTATCATAAAATGCAATTTTTACAACTTTGATGACAATGTTTAGGTTTAACAAATTTTTAATGTTATGTATTTTAGAATTGTAGTAAATTTGAATTATAATATTAAATTATAAGAATATTAAATATGATAGTAATGACAATAGAATATTAAAAAATGACGAATCTCTATAATATTATGTAAATACAAGTTGATGTTACAAAATAACATTAGTATTTTTAATGTTTGTACTATTCATATAATAGTCTTTTATATAGATATTCAATAATGATTATGCTAATTTTAATATAATTGAATCACAAAATGATAAATTGCAATCAATTTTTCAATAATTATATGAGATACCAAATCATTATTACAAAAAATAATATTTCATATCATTATTAAAAAAATAATATTTCATATCATTATTAAAAAAATAATATTTCATATCATTATTAAAAAAATAATATTTCATATGATTATTAAAAAAATAATATTTCATATCATTATTACAAAAAATAACATTTCATACAACCATTTATAACACTGATGCAAGCATTTGAGGAAATCACAAAATAAGATATTTCAAATTGTATACAATAAAACCACCATATTTTGTGCACATATTTGAAACACAATTTTTATGGAAGCACAATTAAAACACAAATATCACTAGGTTATTCACTTTTGGAGAATTAAAATGCAATATATTATTGCCATGATGAGAACATTAATAAAAACAACAGGTACGATCCTTCGATTAATTATCAAAATTTGCGAAATCATAATATTTAGTAGCAAATCCATGCTAAAACTATATAATTTTGCTACAAAAATATAATTTCTAACCCTTTAAAATGTCCAAAAAGGAGCCATATATAGCCACCTTGAGTACCCTAAAATTTAGGATTTAAAATAGCTCAACTAGAACCATAATTCCAGTGACTAGATATAAACTAAGTTAATTTCTAGTTACAAACTAAGTTGGCACTTTAACACCACTTTTACAAGTTATCAACTCTTTTGAGTTGATTTATTACACTTTATTGAAATAATAAAGAATTAAAATAATTAAGTGAATTCCATAATAGCGTATTGCACAAGTTATCACATTGGGCCTAAGAAGTGCTCGAAGAAGGAAGTGATCAATTCTTTCAAATCATTTGTATTGTGTTCCTTATGATTTTTAAAATTTATTCTTTGAGAAAAGGTAGAGTTCCTGTCTTACGGTCTTGCAACTCTCTAAATTCTGTTAAATCCTCCTCTAAAGGATGGGATTCACAACCCTTAAGATGATGGGGTCTTAAGGAGCAAGTGACCCTCAATTACCTAAAAGATCAAAGATTAGGTGATAGGATAAATAATAAAGAATGTTTATAAAATATAATTGAATAAATGCTAAGTTACAAATGATAAAATATCAAAATCACTAAATTATAGGAGTAAATGGAAGAATTAAGATTTCTGGTCTATAAAAATGGAAAGCATAATAACTAGAAATTGTATCTTTAAGAGGATTATCTCTTGGCCATGGACAACAACACGTCACAGGGACGTCTACAACCTATACTGTCATCTCTAATAAAATATATAATAAGAACCCAAAATATGAAATACCCAGCTTGCTAAACTTGTTCATCTGCACACAAATAGAATAAGAAAAATGTTGGGGGCTATTTAGGATTTCCTTAGTCAAGCCCTTGTTTTGATGTTTCCACCTCCATGAACAACCAAATAGGATCAAGATAGATAAAAATGTATAAAGAAAATATGTGTGATAGAAATGAAACCCCATAGGGAGGAGAACCCCTATCACGAATATAATAGATGTGCGATAGGAACAAACCCTACAAGGAGGATAACCCTTATCACAAATGTAAATAAAAAATGCAAGATTGCATAGAAAAGATCTATAAAATGATAAGAGAGCGTTACTAATAGCTTGTGGCTCACCTCATGGATTGATAGACATGATGGATTTGCATGCAAGAAAATCCTTGACTGTTTCTTGAGGGAGTATTTTGGTAGAGCTTTGCTATGTGAGTGAGAGAACTTATGAGAGAGAAAGAGACAAAAAGTTGTGAAAATGGGGTTTTGTTAAGTTACATGGATGGGAGGAGCCGTTACACACATCTTTTCTGCTATGACATGCATCATAGGTAAAGAATGTGGAATATTTTCATATGAGTCTCATAAATTTTAGGGATTCTAGTGCATCATGAAGACATCTATACATCACACAAGTGTCCTACCAAAAATTTACACAAATTAGGAATTCAGGCTGCTAGTGCTTCATCATTATCATCTAAGAAATTAGAATCATAAAATTTTGACTTATAATTTTTCCATAGATAGGGTGCAAGCCTAAATGCACAAATGTGAAATTGCCACTAGGTGTAATTTTATGATACTACATTTTTCCCCCACTTTAGTGAGCTAATTTTTGGAAAAAATCATGTACACTAAAGTAGCTAAGAAGACATAAATGTAGAGGCCGCAGAGGTCAAGCAAGCGGATATTGACGATGCCCAAACCTAATTTTAAAATTTTGATGATTTTGCAAAAAAGATACTGTAGAGGCTGTAGAGGTCGAGCAAGCAGATATTGATGATGCCCCCATCATTCAATCCTAGTGAGAAATTACAATGTTTGACATGAAAATTGACTATACAAAACTAAAAAATGAGTTAGTTTAAAAAATGGAAGAAACCACCACAACGAGAAGAATACAAGTAAGAAAATTTTTAGTGGGTCGAAATGAAAATTCAATGAAGTGAGTATATTCCCCCTCATGTTTTTACCCCCATCCAGGTGGGTGAAAATAGGAAGGTGGGAAAGGGAAAATTCATAGTGAAAAAATGGGTAAAAGTTTTCCTATATACACATGTGTGGGCTTATGGAAGGTCATTTTCACTATTCAATGCAAGGATTTTGTTGATTTTCAAGAGATTTTTTAGGAAAATGCCTCATAGATGAGACTTTTATCTACCTAGTATCAAGCAAGTGTGGACCATCGTGGAGTGGGGTGAGCCACTAGAGGAGGTACAGGAAATTTTTCCACTAACTTGTTTTTTAGTATTTTTTAGTTGTAGAAGAATCATGAGTAGTGTAAGCATCTAGTCGATGCAATGACATCCTATCAATGTGCTAGCATCCTCATGGTGCATCAGAGTCCATCGACCGCACTAACATCTAACCTGCACACTATTGTCAATCGATTGTTGGGATATGGTGTTGTACACCATTGCATAAATTGATTTATTATATTATTGCAATTAAATAATTATTTAGTTGTGATACACCTTGGTGGTGTTGTTAATCACACTAGGTAATTATTTGGGGACCCACTTATGTTGTATTATAATATTGTATTATTATTTAATGTGTAGGAGACATGTGATAATAATTTAATATTGGGGAAATATTAAATAAAGTGATGTCTTAGTACTCAATATTAAATAAGGGGTTAGTGGTTTTGTATTCACATGGTTTTCTGGTACATGGTTTCACCTTACCACTAGTTATATTTTGTGTGAGCTTGTGTCTATAAAAGAAAACACATGTGTAGTGGTTTAGGTTGGGGGCTGAGTGGTTTGGCTGTCATTATCGAGTCATCTTGAGAGTGCATTTGTGAAGCATGGAATGGGATGTGTGGATTCATGCTTGGACACATGGGAATGCGTTGGAGGACTTGATGCTTTAGAAGTGTTCATTGTAACTCTTGTATTTGCTCCATGGCTGATTAATATGATGGATTATGGATGCTTTTGGAGGCTGATTTTTTCCCTCTTGAGGGTTTTCCCAGGGTATATCTTGTGTCATCTTTGATGGGTATGTTGTCTATTCTCTTACGTGTGGATTTTGAATACTTATTTGCATTGTTATCTCTTTTGGGTTATGTGGAAATTGTCATTAGATGTCTGTAGTTTTCCTTACATTGATTAGGCCTCATAAACTAGCATGCTACATAGACATCTACATGGCATGCTATTGTCTCAAAGACAGAGAGAAAATCTTAGATGTAGAGTAGAAAGTGAATTTTCTTGACATAATGCTTTTATGTTTTTGCAAGAGTTTCTCGAGATCCACGAGCATGAAAGAGGTGTTGTTCTGTCACTAATGAGGAGTCACAACCTTGAGATCAATGTTTTTTTTAGTGGTGAATCTTCACCAATTGGTGAATAGTAGATATTGGCTAAGTTGAAATTGGCAATTAAACCACAACCAACAAGGTGGCCAAATTGCCCAGATTTTATGAATTATCGGTCCAATGCATTTCCATTCACCATAGATTTATTTAATGGGGCATATTTAAGTAATATTTTTTCCATAACAAACTACACATTTCAAATGGACCGATTAATATTTTCACCTAGAATCTCAGAATCATCTATTAAATCACCTACATATTCACCAATACTATTAAAACAACATTGTGTATTAGGACACATTTCACCAATTAATATTTATGAATAGTTGCTTATGAGGACCCATTTCACAAATAACATTAAAAAATAATTACATTTAAGGACACATTTTTCCAATTGCCATGACACCTCCATGCTAATTGTAGGGCCATGATCGCCTTGAAAATTACAACGTATATGTTCCGTTGAGGTTTGATTCACCCAAATATTAAATGTATCATTTTATAATCACATGAGATTCACCAAATTTTTAATATACCATTAAAAATCCTACGAAATTCGCCAAATATAGATTGATATAAGTACAATCAAAACTTTGATTTATTCTTACACATTTTGTTTAGTTCTGAACTTGTGAGCTCTTGATTCAGAAGTTGGACTTGGAGTTCCTTGAAGTTGATCATAGGCAAGTAACAAACTTATAACATAGACATTCCCACATTAACGAATAACAATTCAGTGAAAACCTAAAGGTGAGTGATCATTTCTTCATAGTGCTATAAGATTTTTTTATCTCTTTTCCATTCTTGCTTCAATCTTAAAGATGATGTTGAGTAAGGAATGTGATCTATATTCTATGTCCTTAAAAAATAAGACATTTTTTTCTAGCTTTAATTCAAAGTGAGAGATCAAGATGTCGAGCAACAAGTGCAACAAGGGTAAGACTCCTTAGGGTGGTGAAGGGACTGAGAGGCCACCAAAACACCCAAAATGTAGAGTTACCATAGAGTCTTACTTTGGAGCTGGCAATGTTTCTGATCCATCAGATCGAGATGGAGCTACATCATCAACTCTTGCACCAAGTATTAATGAAGAAGGAATTCACAATACCTCAACGAATGTTGGGATTGAGATAAATGAGTAAAATGAGAATAGAAATACTGCAAAAGATGTTCCAAGGAATACCTTGGTTAGCCAGAATGAGATAATTGGCAAGTGGATGAAAATACTGGCACCGTAGATGATGTTGGTAGTAAGAAAAGAAAAGGAAAATAAAAAATGGGGCACGAGTGGGAAATGATAAGGAATTTTTAGATTGATTGGGTGTCAAAGTACCCATTCTTTGAACCAATGGAGAAAGAAAACAAAGATGAACCTCCAAAAAAATGCAAGTGTAAGATTTGTAGTTGGAAATGTAAAAGAGACAAGAAGTTGTAGCTAAAGCTTGATACTATAAAAAAGCATATCGGTAAAGTTTATGAAAAACAATGTAAGGAAGCTAAGGTAGCAGAACAACTTCCTACACTAATCTTGAGAGGAGAATAATGCAAAATTTTTACAGATCTTTAATAGTTACATAAAATTAAATAGAAATAAAAATAAATAACATGCATACCACGACATAGTTATTTACGAGGGAAAAACCCTTTCAAGAGAAAAATCCCACACTCCAAAATCTGCCTAATATATTATTCAGAAATCACAAATATTACAATATACTTGCAAAGAAAGCTTCTCACAGGAGTGTCACCACTCAGAGATCTAGAGGCAACACGACCATTATCAGACTCTCATAATACATCGCAATAGATAGTTGTAATACAACACCCTCATAAAATAGGGTTTCCTTGTAGGGTAAGTCAAGATAATAAAATATCAGTCGTCAGATATGAGATATAATGATTAACGGTCCAAATTTACAATAATAAAGTGCATAAAATTTTGTGTCCGAGGGCACTGCCCTCTATTGATGGGTGTTTTTGCACCTTCTCAACACAAGTAGTGCATAAATGCACTACCTCTCTTGAAAGGTAATCTCCAACAACAAGTTTCTGAAAATCACCCCAAGGTCTCTCAGGTTTCAGGTCATGACATGCATGGAATTTCTCAATTTGGTTCAATGTGATTCTGCTGGTAATCAAAGGGCAGACTTATGGAGTTAAGCTGGAGGGAAGGTGAATCTTAAAATGGAGTCCTTGAGATGGGAAAGTTGGTGTGCAATTGTTGTAGGTTCAAACAACAGTTTTAAACTCCGATTTTAACTTTAGATTTGGCTTTACAATGTGCAATGAACCTTAACATAGGTTATTTCTAAAAAAAAAAGGGAAAAGGGCAGGGAGGAGAAGGAGTTCCTGGATCTAAAATTCAGTAATGAATAGTGATCATGGAGGATTCTACCGTGGATAGCCTTCCCAAAACATAATTTTACTTAACCAGATTATATCACTGTATCATGAAATTTGTGCAAGTTTCTAAGGACTACAAATATTCAATCATTCATTCACCATAAGCATGAAAAAATAATGGAAATTTAGAGCAACTTTCAATTTAAGTCCAGACTAACTTTACAGAGCTGTCTACCATCAATAAACAACAAAAAGTATGGACCAGAAAGGTTGCCAACACACAGCAGAATGCTTCAAAATCAGTGAACACCATTATCTAAATCTACTAAAGCAAGCTAAAACATGAAGAACAACAAAGTAAATCTACTTAAATTAACTAACTATGGGAGAAGAACCATGTAACATGCATTTGAAACTCCAGAATCCACCAAAAAGCATGAACTTCTATTAAAATTTCAGCAGCATCTCATTACAACAACTCATCTCTCTTTTGAAAATGAAAGGAGACCCCCTATTTATAGTGTTCAAAAAGAAAAATGAATGACCAAGATTGATTTGCATTGTGTGGTAAAGATTCACTATAAACTAGGGTTTTGCCTACCCCCAAATATATTACAATTTAAAATACATTCTTTGTCTTTTCCCTATTTTGTCCTTTTGTGGCAGCATTGTAGCAGTTTTATCTTTTGCTGATTTCCCTTTTCTATAGCTACACTGAGGAATTCATCATCGATAATAGGGATTCCTTCATTTCTCTTCACGGTGGGGTACTCCACAAATTTTCCGATCAATGCACGAAGCTTATCCCACTCCAATATATCAGATTGGAGCACCTAAAAATTAAATCTCTTTGATTTGTTTGTGACAACATCCCAGTCCTTGTCAAATTTCCGCGCATTCTTAATTTCCTGCTCGGACTAAGTGAAGGCTTGAGCAGTAAAGCCCATGAAATCCGGTGTTAGTGCATTTGCAGTCCCATTTTCCATCTTCTTATGGAAGTAGGGCTTTATCTTCTCAGGATCTAACTCATTTGCTGACACATTGAAGTCTGTCATTAGCTTTATATATTCTTCACAAATATCCCGGATTTCCTTGATCTAGTCTATCTCAATCTCTACTTCATGGAGCACTTGTTCTAATACATCCTTTTTGTGATCTAGGCCCAGCTTCCATGTTTCTACAAGCCAGTGGTCACCTTTTTCCAAAGAAAATTTCTTTTCCCAGGATCCAACAGGTACCTCGAGGATAGCCTCAATTTTGGGGTATGTGATCCTATATAGCTCGGGGAAGTCAGTGCTAAATTTTCTTATTCCCTCGAGCACTCTTTGCAACTTTGAGAATTTGTTTGCTGTCCTGACCACACAGCTTATGCCAATGTTGCCATTGTAGACAAACTGTTTGAACCAATCCTCCGTGGCTTTTGTCCAGTTCTTTCTTTTCTCTAGTTGATCAATATGTTCCTTAGACAGTAATTGTGGCAGCGCCGAGGATGTGGTGGGAAGCTCTTTTGCTGATGACCATTGCTGAATATATGTTGTCAAATCAACCACTTGTGCCTTCAACCCCTCCTTGGAAATCTTATCCTTGCACATCTGATGCATGATAGTGGCGAAGGACCCTTGGAGGTGATCAATTTTCTACTCTCTAGTAGCTGTCCCCAAGTCAACGGTGGAGATTTTGTAATGTATTTCTTCTTCTCCCACCATCAGTGTGGCTATTTGCATAGTTCTAGATCCATAGGCATCCATTGTTAGCTGAGATATGAACTTAGGTTTCTTTTCTTTCTTGGTGCTGATCTGGGCTCTGGCCAAGATGGCTTCCAGCCTTGCTCTCAAATCCTTTGAGGTTGATGTTTTCTTTTCTAATTGGTTTTCGAGCCACTAAGGCATCTGAGATTCCCCCTTTGGTGATTCATGACCACCTTCTTCCTCTTCATGGTCATGTTGGATCTCAATTTCTTTATTTCCCAGAGTCTCTTGCCTGATCCCCTCTCCTTCTTCTTCATCCAAATCATGAATGAATACAATTTCCTTTTGTGGAGACTCGGTGGCTATATGCTCTTTGGGGCTATTTTACCCTTTGGTAGTTTTCTTTTCTTCTTCTTCTTCTTCATGCCCATGTTCTTCGGGCTGCTCCGTTCTTGCGCTTTCGTGGGTTTTGGCCTTTTCTTGGGGTTCATCTTCTTATTTCTTTTCCTCTTCCTCACATTGAGGTGGCACATCTTCTTGTTCTTCTTGCTCTTCTAAGAGAGGCATTTCTTCATCATGTTTGGGATTTTCATCATGCTCCCTAGTTGGAGGTTCAGTATCCTCCTCCATCTTATCACTTCATTCCTTTTCTTCCTCAGAAGGCTGCCTCTCTTCTTCCCCTCCAACATTCTTCAATTGTTGAGCTAACTCCTCTTCAAGGTCCGCATCAAAGGTCTCCACAATATATTTGATGCTAGCATCTTCTCCATCACTCTCAGAGGATTTTGTTTCTTCACCTTTGCGCACCACTTCATCAATTGGCAGGTGTTGGAACTTGAGATGCTCATGAAAATCGTTCGCTTCTTCCTCGATCCCCTTTTGTGGTCTCCTTTTCTTGTCTCTCCAACTCCTCAAATATTTCCATTGTGGCTTTCATTTTTGGTGGTTTAGTTGGAGGAGTGGAGGTGGGGATATTAGCAAGAATTTGAGCCAAGGCAGCCTGAATAGTTGGGTTCATTAGCACTCCTGATAACTCTGTGGGAATGTTTTGCATATGTCGGGAGAAGGCCTCTAGAAGTGAGAGCGTAGGAATTGGTATTGTTGCTATTACTAGGGGAAGATAAGTGGTTGGAGCCATGGAAGCAGAGGAAAGCAGAGAGGTGGTGGCAGAGGAAGAATCTATTACCATTACTTGGGCCGTGGGTGGAGTGGAAGCAAGGTGGATAGAGATATCCACTGTAGGTGGGGAGGTGGCAACCATTTCCTAAGAGGCAGCAACAATAGCAACATGAGTGGCAATAGGTGGAGACTTTGGCTGCTCAACCTCTACTTTCTCCCCTTCATGGATATGGTCTTCTTGGATGGTAGGCATCTCTGTGAAACTACCTGATTTCTTATGTTTCTTGGAAGGTTCACCTTTCGAAGCCTTTCTCGCATATACCTTGGGGTTGGGTTGTTGTTCCGCAGCCTCTTTTCTCTTCCTTGACCTAGTGGCTGGAGGAGATGTTGAAGTTTCTCTTGATGGGGTAGCAGCTGTCCCACTATTTGTTTCACTTGCAAGCTCCTCTTCAAGTTTCTCATAGGTCAGAGTGACCCCTTGTTGCTTTAATTGAGCAATTTTCCCATCAATCCATTCCTTTTTTCTAGCCTCGATGGGCTTGGTCAAAATATCGAGGTCATCAACCTCTTGCTCATCCCAGTCAATTAGTGGCAGTGATAGGTTGGCAATTGCATTGTATTGAGGATCCATTACTGTATTCTCATCCTCCACTACTTGGTTTGGCACTGGGAATAGATTGACCCTGTTTACAAAATATGTAGTCATGCACATATAGTGCCTCATTCGCACTTCATTATCATCCTTGTAGTTTTACTAGAAATCTTCAACACTATGCCAATGGGCGTATTCAACCGCGACCATATTCTTCAACTTACCATAAGGGTCCATTCGCAGCTGGGTAGTGTGGAACCTCAAGTGATACTCCACGAGCTCTTTGTCTGAATTGTCAGCACACTGGGATGTGTGGAGTTCATATAGCCATTGGCTGAAGGATAGGGGATAAGGGATCCAAGCCTTATGCTTGCTACTCAGGATGGCGTGTGCATGCCGCAACTGCCGAGAGAGTTCTAACAATATTATCCGGTCATTGGGATTCTGAGGTAGCTTGTATGGTTTCTTTGAGAAACCCTCAGCTCAGATGTAGGTGAACTTCAAATATTGAATGGATAAGAAGGAAAACTGTTTGAGGAAGGCATTGATACTATGGGAAACTCTTCTTTCAAAGTCACCCCTAAGCAATCTGATGATATGACCTATGAAAGCGTCGTTAACCCTGCAATAATCCCTCTTAAAGTTCTTGAATTGTAGCCGAGGGTATCTATCATAAACCTTTAGTTCTCTCCCTGGTTCTTCATCAGGAGCCCATAAAAAACCTCTGTATTGTGTCTGGTCCACCAGTGAATAAACCAGGTAGGACGTTAGATAGAAACACGAGGTTTTCTTTACAACCATAAATTGATCATGGAAGAAATCACTAATTATTCTTGCCCAGTAGAACTTAGTTTTACCTCAAAGGATCTCTTCCACGAAATATACCATCAAATCCTAAAAATAGGTCGCAGTTGGGAGGCCAATGACTCTACTTACCAAGGTCACCAAGTCATGGTAGTCCTCATAAAAGTCATTACGAAAGAGCTCCTAGGGCACCTTAGCCACACTACCCCTCTTTTCTTTCAACCGGTATTGGTTGATAAGCCTTTTGCATTTAAGAGGGTCCTCATCCCACATCACGTTGCCATCCTCTATGGAGGCTTCCTCCATCTCTTCTAGGGTAGGGATATGAAAAGTCTTTATTATTGACTTGGCAGACATGTCAGCCAAAACATTCCTGCCTCTGTCCATAATGGTTCTGGTCTCTGGCTGATATGCCTCCCTGCAGGCCATCACTAGTTCAGGGGCAATAAGAGTGGGAGTGAAGCTTGTAGCCTTTTCCAACCCACTGCTTTTGATCCTTCTTGCACTTTCAGTTGTAGGGTTGATCTGGAATCTTTGCTTAAACTCATCGATGTCTACATGTTCGATGTTTGTGTCAGAGGCCTCCTTCCAGGTTGAAGTGACTTTGGAGTTTAGACGTTCCCCTTGGAGCTTATATTTCATCTAGTCTTTGTCTTCTTTCTCGTAGGGTTCCTTGGCTGTTTTCTTCCTTTTATCCTTCTCCACAACCTCTCCCAAAGGTCCTGCACCTGATTCCATATATCCTGCGGGCAAAAGAGAGGTGAGCACATTCAAGCATGAAAACATGGAAACGTTAGCCAAATCTTTGCAAAATGGTGCTAGATCGGATAAATCATCATTTAAGAACCCTAACATTTCCTTCAGATTGACATTAGCATTTTGTAGGAGGGAGTTTCAACAGTTTGGGCCCAAGGGGTCAGACTTCCCTGGGCTAATGGTCGTTTAGGAGGAGCTACAAGAAGGATGACAATCAGGGCATGACAGCTCGCCTGTCCTGACCCACCTCCAAATTTGGGCAGTTTGTGGGGTCCGCTAAGGAGAGTGCCCTATTTTGGCACATGGGTCAAAGTCACCTTGAAGATTTAAGGGAATTAAGGCCATCCTTTTGGAAATCAGAGTCAAGAGGAGTCTTGGCTGTTTGGAGTCTGCCGTTGGGAACGACTCTGGTAAAATGGCATCCCAGGAATGGAGTTCTAGCGAGCGGGACCCGTGGCTTTGGAAGACTTGGTTGTCATTTGGGTACTTCGGGTCGAAAGGAGCGGAAAGCTGTTAGGCGATTGCCATTTGGAAATGACACAGGTGATACGATAGTCCGATGGGAAGAACCTTCCTTGTCGAGTCCAAACGGAGATGGGGCCTCCACGTTTACTTTGTTTGTCACTTGAAAGTTCAGCGGCTAAGGTGAGGTCGGGTTTCAGACAATGGAAGGATGGAGGCAGTTTTTTGTTTAGTAACGACGAGGATGGGATGGAGTCCCGAAGACAACAACCCGATAGGAAGGACCCATCGAAGCTTGATCACTTAGCGATTTTAACATTTTTCATTCAAACAACCATGATGGAGTTGGGTCCTAAAGGGAGGAATGCTGTTCATCAAAAGCCGTAAGAGAATTTACAATCTTACTATAGCGGCCCAGGGACGGAATCCTGCGGGAGGCGGGCCCGAATGGTGTTAGGCATTTGGTTGTTTAGAAGGCAAATGGAGGCGGTCAATGAAGGGAGACTTGGGGTCCAAGGGGCGGATGGATGGGTTCTAACAACTGCACTAGAGGATGAAAACACTGAAAGAACCCCACCAGTGGAAGTCTGCGAGGTGGGACCCGAGGTAGGCCCTGACTTGAGATTTCACATAGGTTTTAATCATAGGGAAACTGGGAAGCCGGGGTCCGAAGGTCGAAAAAGTTGGGGCTTGAAAGCCATTTGAAATGAAAAATTGTTGACGAAACCTCGAGAACAGAACCCCGCGGAGCCAGGCCCGTATGAGTCATTGGATTCCTCATTCTTGCCTTATGAGTTTTTGACCAAGTTTTGGACAGCAAAAGGACAAGGTCCCCCCGCAATAGCAGACTCGATAGAGAGGTTTGCCTTTGCACAGTTTAACTTTGTTTTGAAGGCTACCGACAATGATGAGAAGTCACAGGCCCGAAAAACGTGAACACTCTAGCTAAAGAACAGCGCTAGGGAGTCTAGGTTCCGTGACTATTGTGCTGGTTGATTTTGAGGGTTTTTCAAGTTTTGAGCACATGGGTTTTGTGCGCCCTTGTTTTCTCTACCTAGTCATCAAGGTTTCCTCTCTTTAAATTCATCAATTTTACAAGGAATCAAAGAAAAAAATGGAACAGAGTGTGGGGTGGTAAACTCACCTCAAGAATCTGATGGAGGAGGCAAAAAATTAGCTAAAAAATGCGTTGAATCGGTTGTGAGACGCGTCGGGCTCAGAGGCGACACTAGAAGATGGTTCTGACTCATTCTGAACAAACTGGCGAACGAAAATGACAGTTCAGGGTTTACTATTTATAGAAATTCGCTCATTAAATGCACCTCATAAATGTGGGTACGATGGGTCGGAAGGTTGGTGAGCCATTATTTGAAAACAATGGAGAGAGCACTAGGATTCGACAGGCAGGCAACAGTCGACCGATGGATGTTTGGTAGTTTGGTGATAAACAAACGACATTTGAAGGTCTGGGTCCTGACAGGTGGAGAGTCATTGGAGGAAGGCCGTTGGGAATGACCACGAGGCGAGGGAAACCCGTGAGGGGCGGCCCAATAGGGTAGGCCTGATGGGCACCATGGATGCTAGCTTTAAAACATCAAGGAAAATAGCTGATGGGAACCCACAAAGACTTAGAGCTTTGAAAATTTGAGGGGGGTAAAAGCATGGTCGACTCAAGATGACTTCCCTATAGCTCATTAACCATTTTGAACACCAAATAGGGGGGCACACAAAATGAGACGACAACAAAAGTAGCCCGACGAGGCAATGGTAAGAGAGGGTCCCCTTTCCAAATGGGGCATGTGTGCTGAAGGCACAAAAAATGGCGACTCTGCTGAAGAATGCTCTCGAGCGTTCTAAAGATAAATGCTCATTCAAAACCCAGAATCTCTGGTTTCACAGACCAATGCCCAACATCGAAAAGTGAACTAAGAGAATGGGATCCTTAGCTGAGTCAATCTACAAAACATTTCAGAAGTTTGTGTTCAGTGAATTCATTCCCTTCCCTTAGAAACTGTGACAAGTGACAACTAATCTAACCGAGGAGGCTATATAAATCATCCAACCCCAAGAATAACCTTGACATTGCTCCACTGCTAGTCAGGCGTCCATAGCCTCAACAGAGTTGTCATTGTGGCCCCATGAATATTACTCTACTGCCAGCCGAGCGTCCATAGCCCCGGTAGAGTTATCTGCATACCCATACGGTTGCTTGGTTTTCATTGGTTTCTCATTTTTTCTTTTCTTTCTCTCGATACTTCTTTTAACACTTTATTCTTTTGCTCAATCATGCAAACATTGAAGCTTACTATGGGTTTAGGAACCACAATGGTCACTGGAGAAAAATTGATATTTTTCACTTACTAAGTCATCATAAAAGCCGCTATACAGCTCTTTGGAATCCATTAATATGCATTTTGTGTTGGATCCGAGATGAACATGGAAGGAAGATTCATCAAAGGGTCGGGTTCTAAGTTGAAGTTCAAATGAGGAAACCATTCCATGGGAGCTATCAGAGACCAATGGTTGAGAGTGAATATTTAGCCAAAGAACACTAAGAATGAGGAGCAAAGTGAACCATTCGTTGAACGAACATGACCACCACTGCAGAGACAAGGGACACCCTCATCAAATCAAAACAGTCGGGAAATGGGAAAAAATGAAAGCAACGCAAAGCAACAAAACGAAAGAAAACCAAAAGTAGCCTAAACTAACCTATGTACAAATATTTAAAGGAACAACTCCAAAAGAGCTTAGGCTTGGAAGTAATGCTTTAGGTGCTTCCCATTGACAGGCAATGAGACATCTTCACCAGTTAAGGTCTTTAGGTGAAAAGCATTGTCTCCAAGGATTTTAGCAATCTGAAAGGGCCCAAGCCACAACTTGTTGAATTTATCATGTCCCCCTTTCTTCTCGTGGGCCTTGTCCCAACGTAGGACTAGATCAACGATTCTAAAGACCTTGACTTTAGCTCGGTGATTGAACCATCTCTTGACTACACCCTGATGTTTGGAAAATTTTTCTATTACACGGTCGCACACTTCTTCTAAGTGTAAAATCTCAGCCAAGCGAGCTTCTCTATGATCCCCTTCTTCATAAAAGTCATTGATGAATTGGAGGGTTGGGATTTTTAGGTGAATTGGGAATATAGGCTCTAAGCCGTAGACAAGATGGAATGGGGAATCACAAAGGGTAGCCTTGTGGTGTGTGCGATCTGCCCAAAGGGAAAAATGAAACTGGGTATGCCAGTCCTTGGGATTCCTATCAAGCAATTTTTTAATCACAGTAATCAGGTTCTTGTTTGTGGATTCTGCTGGGCCATTGTCTTGGGGGTAATAGTTGGACAAAAACTTGAGGGAAATTCCATAATCAAAGGCGCAACCAGCAAATTTGAGCGAGGAAAATGTAGGGCCATTATCACATACTAATGCATATGGGCAACCAAAACGATTCAATATGAAGCTTTCAAGAAAATTAGTAATTGCCTCTGTTGTTCATTGCCTACATGCAATGGCTTCTGTCCATCTAGTACAATAATCAAAAGCATTTAGAATGTACCTATGTCCTGTAGATGATTACCAGACCAATGAAGTCAAGACCCCATTGTGCAAACGGTCTCACCTCCAAAATTGGTTGCAACGAGACAACAACATTCTTTTCTTTGGTTGCGACAGTCTGGCAGATATGGCACGTGTGGACATGGTTGTGAGCATCCTTGAAGAAGGTCAGCCAATAATAACCTACCCTTAATATTTGATGCGTAGTAGAAGGGCCAGATCCATGACCAGTGCCAAACTTGTCATGAAATTCCTTCAAAACCCGATCTGCTTCTTGTTTTCCAAGGCATCTTAGATAGGCACCTTCATGATTCCTCTTGTATAGTATGGATCCTTACAACATATAGCTGCTACTTTTCAGGTGAAGGGAACATTTCTGAACTCCTTGCAAGCGAAGCAGGTACTTGTGGTTCATTAAATAATAGACTATGTCATCATACCATTCCCTTGGGGAAATGTCCTCAAGTTGGTACTGTTGTATAGTAGGCTCAGGTCCTGCTTTAGCTGCTGTTTCAACTATGGTTTGGGTGAGTGCCTGTCCTTGTACCAAATTCATTGGCTGAATTTCCATGTCGTATTCCTGCAAAAATGTAACCCACTTGGATCTTCATTCTCCCAGCTCATTCTGCATGAGCAGTGTCTTCACTGCTGGGTCAGGAACAATGACGAACACCTTATTGCACAAGATGTAATGGTTGCACTTCTTAACTCCTCTGACAAGAGCGTATGTTTTCTTTTCCACATTGTGATATCTTAGTTCGACATCTTTCAAGGGAGCACTCATGAAGGTGATCGGGTGCACATTTTCGTCATTGTCCTTCTGGGTCAGAATGCTGGCACATGAATGATTTGAAGCTAACAAATAGATGTAAAAGGGATTAAGGTAGTCTGGGCTGACTAGGACATGTGCCTCAACAATAGATTTCTTAATCTCTTTAAAGGATTTCTTTGCTTTTGGGGTTCACTCGATCTTAGCATCTTGTTTCAACATGGCGTTGAGTGGCTTGATGATTTCAACAAAGCCTATGATGAACTTCCTCACAAAGTTGATCTTTTTGAAGAAATATTTGAGTTCTTTCTTGCTTCCTGGAAGATGGATCTTCAGCAGGGATTGGATACGCTCGGGATCTATGGAGATACCCCATTTTGAAATAACATGCCCAAGCAATTTTCCTTCCGTGACTCCGAAGATGCATTTCTTCAGATTAAGGGAGACTCCAAATTCTCGGCACCTCTGGAATACTTTGCATAATTCAGAGACATGATCATTCTGCTTCTTTGAGAACACGGTCAAATCGTCCATGTAAATGATTATGCACTTTCCAATGAGATCCTTGAAGGAAATGCCCATGGCATGTTGGAAAGTGGTGCCGACATTGATGAGCCCAAATGGAATTCGTCTATAGGAAAAGGTGCCCCACTTGGTGGTGAATACTATTTTGTGTCAATCTTCGTACTACACCATTACTTGATTATATCCAAAGTACGCATCCAAGAAGGACATCATTTTCAAACCATTGATGATCTGCAATACCTCATCCAATGATGGCACTGGGTAGTTGTCCTTCTCCGAAGCTCTATTTAGATTGCGTAAGTCCATACACAATATGATTTCTCCATTCTTTTTCCTAATTAGGACCAAATTGGCCACCCACATGGAGTCCCTGACTGGAAAGATTATTCTGGCTGAAAGTAGTTTATGCACTTCTTTGTAGATGATAGGCTCCAACAAGGCGTTGATGGGGCACCGTCTTTGTTGAAATGGTTGCACATCGGGCTTGAGAGGAATGGTATGTGTGATAATGGAGGTATCATAGGTCTTCAAATCTTCGTGGCTCCATACTACCACATCGTGATACTTCCACAAGGCATCAAAAATTTCCTTCTTTTCTTATGTAGTACATACTTTTCCAATAAACACATTTTTGACTTCCTCGGCTGTTCTGAGGTTGTGGGTGTCACGATGGTTGTTTATGGAAGCTTTCTTTGTTTGCTAATCCTGATCTCTGATTTGATCCTGGTCAAATATGCACTCAAGCTGAACCATCCCTTTGGGGATTGTATTGGTTTTGAGGTTGATGACCCCTTCTATGTCAAGTTCAACTTCTTCTGGGTCAGCTTCATCAATTATTTGTGTGGAAAACACGTCAAAACTCGTGATAAACTCTAGGATATGCTTATCATCATTGAATACCTGGAAATGAGTGACATTGTTTGGGATAGACAGGGTGGATGCTAACTCAACTATGAATCTCTTGAGACCAGACAAAGAAAAAGGATGTAATGTGCTGGCTACTTGAGCCAAAGCGTCGACGGTCTGATTCTGGGAGCGCAGGATCAACTATATATTGAAGGCATCCAAACTATCTAAGAGATCCCAGTCTCTATGCCTATAGTTTGCTAGTCTTCTGTCATGATAGGAGTACAACTTCTTGACTTGTTTCACTACCAGTTCCAAATCACCAAAAATTTGTAGCATTTTAACATTTTTCCTCAAAGCCATTAAGAGACCATGTACCAAAGCTTCAAGGTCTGCTACATTATTGGTAGAATAAAACTGAAGCCTATGACCAGCAAAGTAGGTCTTACCCATAGGGCTGATGAGTTCGAATTTGACTCTAGCTCCTTGTTTGGACTTAGATCCATTGAAGCGTAGCATCCAAAACTTGGAAGGTTCTTTGACGCCAGGGCCAATGATGTGTTCATTCCCTTTTGGTTGCGTGCTTGCATCTACAACTTTTAGAGTAGGCATTGGTTCAGTCTAATTTGGGGCGGGCTGCCCCATTGGAATCTCCTTCTAAGGAGTAACTAGTCCTTTGACATGTTCCACTGCTGCTTGGCATAGAAAACATTCAAACTCAGAGTGGGCAGTGTTGTGAACTCTGCACCAGCTAGGGAGTAGGAGCTCTTGGAAGTCCATTCTAACTCCTAGACTAAGTTGATCTTGTACGTATTTCTCCATAAAATCTTAGAATCCATCCAGTAGTCCTAAATTTCCATCTTCATATGGCTCTTCCTCCTCTAAGCCCACTAACATCTCTGTGCTTTGAGGTGTGTAAGCTAGGTTGTTCAGAGGGCTGCATTGCACCAGGAAGAGCTCTACAACTTGTTCTTCTTCCTGAGGCTCCAATTCTTCCTAATAAGCAAAGGGACAATAATTTCCCAATCCCATTTCAGCAAACAACACCTCATTGATGTTGTTGTACTCTGTGATCATGAAATTCATGTGTGGCTCCTGATCTATGTGAATCTGGTTTGGCAGCCCTTTCCACGACAACCACATGTGAGAAAAGTTTGTTGTAGCATACCCATTTAAAACATGGGTGAAGTCTCGTCCCAAGATAATTCCATATGTGTCAGGAATGTCTGCAACTTGGATGTCAATTACCTGCTACACCCTCAGATCTGCAACAATTTGCATTAGGATACAGTTGATCTCCCCAACAATGTTAACCTCTTTTTGTCTAGCTGAGTCACTTTTTTTCTTGAAGGTGTGGGGGTTATCCCAAGGGCTTTGCACACTGCTAGAGGGATGACATTGGTCGATGCTCTAGAGTCAATCAGACAATTGTGCAAATTCTTCTTGAATATTCAGATGGTGGTGAGGAAGGGCGGTGTTTCCAAATTTCCTTGGAATAGGCCCATAGGTGTGTGCACCTGAGCTAATTGAGCTTTGTTCTTATCACCGACTTTATCCTTAGTCTGCATAGAGGGTTGGTCCTTGGGGTTTTTCCTATTGTTCTGATATGATTCCTTTGCAGGCTACCTACCCGTCGGCTGATTTTGAGGTGGATCGGCCTTCTTGCCATGAATTTGCTGAATAATGGGTTCACTTGGAGGGTCTTCGGAAGAGACTCTCTTGGCTGGTATTTCGTGTGCTTCCTTAGAGGAAGGAGTCCCATTAATAAATCTAAAGAAGGCATGCCAAACTATAGGAACCTTGAGTAACTCAAAGGCAGCCAAGCTAATATTGATCTTCTTGAACTCAACAACATATTCGCCCATTTGTTCAATTTCAGTTTCGAAGGCTCTGCCTATGGCAGAGCTAGTAGGCTGGGCTTGTGTTTGGCTTGACTGATTTTGGGGCTGACCTTGAGGTTGGTTTTGTGGATGGTTTAATGGCCTATCCTTGTTGAAGCATTGAGTGGGCACATGAGGAAAACTAGGATTATTGCTGGCGTTTGGGTCAAGCGGGGTACTAAAATTATTCGATGGAGTTGAAGTTGTAAAAGGTCCACTCGCCTGCCTATTCCTAAGGTAATAGGGAGTCGATCTCTGGTGGAACATGTGAACCTCATCTGCATAGGGTTCTTCCTCATCTAATGGACCATTGTCTACTGAAGCAAAAAGTTGAGACAAAGTTTCTTCACTACTTACCTCTTGGATTTTTTCCTCCTTTGGTGGAGCATCCTCACATTTCAAGACATTGTTCTCACTTTGTGGGAATGGCGCTAGATTGACCATGAGATAGGAGGAGTCATAGGGCTCAGATGGGACTATGTCGCAACATCCAACATTGTCCACAACATTCTGAACTTTGACTTGGAAGATTTCTACGGCTGTTAAGAACTTGGGGCAGTCCAACTCGGAGTGCCTATTTATTTTGTGAATCCGACACCATCCAGATAGAGCCGCTTCAGCAAGGTACACACCACTAGTTGTCTTTTCAACATTTTTAGGCTGGTCAAGAGGAGTAGGAACACCTCTGTTGGTGGGCCTAGTATTCCATTTCCTATTTTGTTTTTGGGCTGGCCTCCTTTCAAAATTCTGGTTAGAATTCTGTCCTCTTTCATAACTTTGTCCCAAGGAAGGACCCGCATCACGGCTATCCTGATTTTCCCTATTGAGGTTGGCTTGAATGCTTCGCTGGGATGCTTGCAACTGATTATTCTGATTTCTTAGGTGTGTCATATCTGTGGACATTTTTTTGATCATTTTGGTCAGTTCATCATGCTGATCTTTCTCGGTGTTACTTGGTTGCAACACTTGATTTTGAAGGAAAACAGGCGGGACAACTGACTGATTTTGTTGTGCTGGAGGAAATTCTAGTCCCTATAGGTATAATGGTGCTTGAGGCTACTAAGAGTACACCTCCTGCTGTTGGGGAGATTGGGAGTAGGTCTGTTGCTGTTGAGGCTGCAAGTACAGAGGCACGAGAGGTGCCTGGTTCATTGACTGTCCTGGATTTGGGACTATGGGCAGCTGAGGCACCTGATTCATAAGAGGTGTCTGATAAGTGAACACTTGGTTGAGCCCTTGAACCTACATCGGATGAGCCACTGGACCCAAGGAGGGCAGTGGACTGGATTTTTTTTTCCTAAGTTAGTATTGGCAATCACCGCCTCAACGTAAGCATCTACTAACCGAGTTGGAGCTGGTCACATTCTTTTCACCAATGCAACTATGAGATTATCTAGTGCTACGTATGGTAGGGAAGCAACATCATTGAGCACATGTGGGGCTTGCAACCTCGTATATAGGCTCGGTGAAATCGATCATTGAAGGAGCTGATCAGCTCGTTGACTTCCCTATGAATTGATGTGAATTGTCGATATATCTCCGAAGGGCTGATTGAGATCTTGTACTTCTACAAGAAGGCGTTCATTATCAAATCCCAAGATGTAATGGACCCCGCCGATAAGTTAATATACCAATAGAAGGCTTCTTCCCCCAATGAGTAAGGGAAGAGCCTACATGCCACATCTTCCTAATCGATCTGCATGTCCTTCAACATCATTTGGAATATTTTGATGTGTTCTTCAGCCATCCTCTACGGATCCCGAGGATTGAACTTTGAACATAAGCTCTCAGGATTCTTAGGCATGTCATGGTAGGTGTTGAAGTGCAACGTGGAAGGATTTTTCCCAAACCAAGCCATGAGGGGAGGCAGAGGTGGTATTTGTTGTTGAACAGTAACTTGGGGCTGTATAGGGGCAGCGACAGTTGGGACTGTGCCTTGGACTTGGAGGACAGGGGAGGGGGCAACACCTTGGCTGTGTGAAGCAAGCGGTGGAAAAGTTGTGTGGTATGCTTGAGCGGAATGGATGAAGGTGAAGGAAGTCTGCTAAGTTTGAGGTGAATGGAAGGAGAAAGGAGGTGAAGATGAAGGGGAAGTGGGTGGAACAGAGGAGAAAGAAGAGGCTACGTCCCCTCTCTTAGTTCTTCTAGACCTTGTAGGGGGTTGCAGTTCCTAAAATTCCCCTTTGTTTGGAGCAGACCTTAAAAATCTTCAGGACCTCTCAGGGGAGAGTGAATCACCTTGATCCAGCTTAACTCGGATGGCCCTCCTTCTAGTGCCAATTTTATTGATGGGTGTTTTTGCACCTTCTCAACATAGGTAGTGCATAAATGCACTACCTCTCTTGAAAGGTAATCTCCAAAAACAAGTTGCTGAAAATCACCCCAAGGTCTCTCAAGTGTTAGGTCATGATATGCATGGAATTTCTCAGTTTGGTTCAATGTGATTCTGCTGGTAATCACAGGGTAGACTTACAGAGTTAAGCTGGAGGGAAGGTGAATCTTAAAATGGAGTCCTTGAGATGGGAAAGTTGGTGTGCAATTGCTGCAGATTCAAACAATAGTTTTAAACTCTGATTTTAACTTTAGATTTGGCTTTACAATGTGCAATGAACCTTAGCATAGGTTATTTCTAAAAAAAAAAGGGAAAAGGGCAGGGAGGAGAAGGAGTTCCTGGATCTGAAATTCAACAATGAACAATGATCATGGAGGATTCTACTGCGGACAACCTTCCCAAAATAGAATTTCACTTAACCAAATTATATCATAGTATCATGAAATTTGTGCAAGCTTCTAAGGACTGCAGATATTTAATCATTCATTCATCATAAGCATTAACAAAAAATGAAAATTTAGAGCAACTTTCAATTTAAGTCCAGACTAACTTTACACAGTTGTCTACCATCAATAAACAACATAAAGTATGGAACAAAAAGGTTTCCAACACACATCAGAATGCTTCAAAATCAGTGAACAACATTATCTAAATCTACTAAAGCAAGCTAAAACATGAATAACAACAAAGTAAATCTACTTAAATTAACTAACTATGGGAGAAGAACCATGTAACATGCATTTGAAGCTCAAGAATCTACCAAAAGCATGAACTTCTATTAAAATTTCAGCAGCATGTCATTACAACAACTCAAATCTCTTTTGAAAATGAGAGGAGACCCCCTATTTATAGTGTTCAAAAAGAAAAATGAATGGCCAAGATTGATTTGCATTGTGTGGACAAGATTCACTACAAACTAGGGTTTCCCCTACCCCAAAATATATTACAATTTAAAATACATTCTTGGTCTTTTCCCTATTTTTTCCTCTTGTGGCAGTACTATAGCACTTTTGTCTTTTGCTGATTTCCCTTTTCTGTAGCTACACTATGAGGAATTCATCATCGATAGTAGTGATTCCTTCATTTCTTTTCATGGTCGTGTACTCCACAAATTTTCCGATCAACGCACGGAGCTTATCCCACTCCAATATATCAGATTGGAGCACTTGGAAATTAAATCTCTTTGATTTGTTTGTGACAACATCCCAGTCCTTGTCAAATTTCTACGCATTCTTAATTTCTTGCTTAGACTGAGCGAAGGCTCAAGCAGCAAAGCCCATGAAATCCGGTGTTAGTGCATCTACAGTCCTGTTTTCTATCTTCTTGTGGAAGCAGGGCTTTATCTTCTCAGGATCCAACTCAACTGCTAGCACATCGAAGTCTGTCATCAGCTTTATATATTCTTCACAAACATCCCAAACTTCCTTGATCTAGTCTATCTCAATCTCTACTTCTTGGAGCACTTGTTCTAATACATCCTTTCTATGATCTAGGCCCAACTTCCATGTTTCTACAAGCCAGTGGTCTCCTTTTTCCAAAGCAAATTCCTTTTCCCAGGATTCAACAGGTACCTTGAGGATAGCCTTAAGTTTGGGGTACGTGATCCTATATAGCTCGGGGAAGTCATTGCAAAATTTTCTTATTCCCTCGAGTACTCTTTGGAACTCCAAGAATTTGTTTGCTGTCCTAACCACACGGCTTATGCCCATGTTTCCATTGTAGACGACCTATCTGAACCAATCCTTCGTGGCTTTTGTCCACTTTTTTCTTTTTTGTAGTTGATCAATATGTTCCTTGGACAGTAATTGTGGCGGCACCGAGGATGTGTTGGGAAGCTCTTCTGCTAATGACCATTGCTGAATATATGTTGTCAAATCAACCACTTGTGCCTTCAACTCCTCCTTGGAAATCCTATCCTTGCGCATCTGATGCACGATAGTGGCGGCGAACCCTTGGAGGTGATCAATTTTTTGCTCTCTAGTAGCCATCCCTAAGTCGATGGTGGAGATTTTGTAACTTATTCCTTCTTCTCCCACCACCGGTGTGGCTATTTGCATGGTTCTAGATCTAGAGGCGTCCATTATTAACTAAGATTTGATCTTAGGTTTCTTTTCTTTCTTGGTGCTGATCTAGGCTCAGGCCAAGATGGCTTCAAGCCTTGCTTTCAGATCCTTTGAGGTTGAGGTTTTCTTTTCTAATTGTTTCTTGAGCCACTCAGGCATCTAAGATTCCCCCTTTGGTGATTCATGTACACCTTCTTCCTCTTCATGGGCATGTTGGATCTCAATTTCTTTATTTCTTGGAGTCTCTTACCTGATTCCCTCTTCTTCTTCATCTGAATCCTGAATGAATACAGTTTCCTTTTGTGGAGACTTGGTGGCTGTATACTCTTTGGGGCTATCTTCCCCTTGGACAATTTTCTTTTCTTCTTCTTCTTCATGCCCATGTTCTTCAGGTTGCTTTGTTCCTGGGCTTCCGTGGGTTTCAACCTTTTCTTGGGGTTCATCTCTTCTTTCTTTTTCTCTTCCTCGCGTTGAGGTGGAACATCTTCTTGTTCTTTCTTTTCTTGCTCTTCTTGCTCATTCGACAGAGGCATTTCTTCATCATGTTTGGGACTTTCATCATGCTTCCCAGTTGGAGGTTTAGTATCCTCCTCCATCTTATCACTTGATTCCTTTTCTTCCTTGGAAGGCTGCCTCTCTTCTTCCCCTCCAACATTCTTAAACTGTCGAGCTAACTCCTCTTCGAGGTCCGCATCAAAGGTCTCCACAATATATTTGGTGCTAACATCTTCTCCATCACTCTCAGAGGATTCTGTTTCTTCACCTTCATGCACCACTTCATCAATTGGCAGGTGTTGGAACTTGAGATGCTCATGATAATCGTCAACTTCTTCCTCGATCCCCTTTGTGGCCTCCTTTTCTTGTCTCTCCAACTCCTCAGATATTTGCATTGTGGCTTTCATTTTTGGTGGTTCAGTTGGATGAGTGGAGGCGGGAATATTAGAAAAAAATTGAGCCAAGGCAACCTGAATAGTCAGGTTTATGAGCACTCCTGAAAGCTCTATGGGAACGTTCTGCATATGCCAGGAGAAGGCCTCTAGAAGTGAGAGCATGGGCATTGGTATTGTTGCTGTTGATAGGGGAAGAGAAGTGGTTAGAGACATGGAAGCAGAGGAAAGCAGAGAGGTGGTGGAAGAGGAAGAATCTATTACCATTACTTGGGCTGTGGGTGGAGTGGAAGCAAGGTGGATAGAGATATCCACTACAGGTGGGGAGGTGGTGACCATTTCCTGAGAGGCAACAATAGTAGCAACATGAGTGGCAGAAGGTGGAGACTTTGGTTGCTCAACCTCTACTTTCTCCCCTTCATGGAGAGGGTCTTCTTAGATGGTAGGCATCTCCATGAAACTGCCTGATTTCTTATGTTTCTTGGAAGATTCACCTTTCGAATCCATTCTCCCATATACCTTGGGGTTGGGTTGTTGTTCCATAGCCTCTTTTATCTTCCTTGACCTGGTGGCCGATGGAGATGTTGAAGTTTCTCCTGATGGGGCAGCAACTGTCCCACTGTCTGTTTCACTTGCAGGCTCCTCTTCCAGTTTCTCGTAGGTCAGAGGGACCCCTTGTTTCTTTAATTAGGTAATTTTTCTATCAATCCATTCCTTTGTTCTAGCCTCGATGGGTTTGGTTAGAATATCGAGGTCATCAACCTCTTGCTCATCCTAGTCAATTAGTGGCAGCGACAGGTTGGCAACTGCATTGTATCGAGGATCCATTACTGTATTCTCATCCTCCACTACCTGATCCGACACTGGGAACAAATTGACCCTCTTTACAAAATACATAGTCATGCACATGTAGTGCCTGATTCACACTTCATTATCGTCCTTGTAGTTTTCCCATAAATCTTCAATACTATGCCGATGGGCATATTCAGCCGTGACCATCTTCTTCAACTTACCATAAGGGTCCATTAGCAGTCAGGAAGTTTGGAACCTCAAGTGATACTCCACAAGCTCTTTGTCTGAATTATCGACATACTGGGATGTGTGGAGTTCATATAGCCCTTGGCCGAAGGATAGGGGATAAGGGATCCTAGCCTTATGCTTGCTTTTTAGGAGGGCATGTGCATGCCACAGCTACTGAGAGAGTTCTAATAGTTTTATCTTGTCATTGGGATACCGGGGCAACTTGTATGGTTTCTCCGAGAAACCTTTAGCTTGGATGTAGGTGAACTTCGGATACTGAATGAATAAGAAGGAAAAATATTTGAGGAAGGCATTGACACTATGGGAATCTCTTCTTTCAAAGTCACCCTCGAGAAATTTGATGATGTGACCTATGAAAGCGTCATTAACCCTACAATAATCCCTCGTAAAGTTCCTGAATTGTAGCTAAGGGTATCTGTCATAAACCTTTAGTTCTCTACTTGGTTCTTCATGAGGAGCCCTGAAAAAATCTCTGTATTGTGTCTGATCCACCATTGAATAGACCAGGTAGGACATCATATAGAAGCGCAGGGTTTTCTTTACAACCATAAATTGATCATGGAAGCAGACACTAATTATTCCTGCCCAGTAGAACTTAGTTTTACCTTGAAGGATCTCTTCCACTAAATATACCATCCAATCCTAAAAATAGGCCGCAGTTGGGAGGCCCATGACTCTACTTAGCAAGGTCACCAAGTCATGGTAGTCCTCGTAAAAGTCACTGCAGAAGAGCTCCTGGGGCACCTTAGCCGCACTGCCCCTCGTTTCTTTCAACCAATATTGGTTGATAAACCTTTTGCATTTAAGAGGGTCCTCATCCCACATTGCCTTGCCATCCTCTATGGAGCTTCCTCCATCTCTCTGAAGGTAGGGATATGAAAAGTATTTATTATTGACTTGGAAGACATGTCAGCCAAAACATTCTCATCTCTGTCCACAATGGTTCTGGTCTCTGGCTGATATGCCTCCCTACAGGCCATCACTAGTTCAGGGGCAATAAGAGTGGGAGGGAAGCCTGCAGCCTTAGCCAAGACACTGCTTCTGATCCTTCTTGCACTTTTGGTTGTAGGGTTGATCTAGACTCTATGCTTAAACTCATCGATGTCTACGTGTCCGATGTTTGTGTCAGAGACCTCCTTCCAGGTTGAGGTGACTTTGGAGTTTAGAGGTTCCCCTTGGAACTTATATTTCATTTGGTCTTTGTCTTCTTTCCCACGGGGTGTCTTGGCTATTTTATTCCCTTTTTCCTTCTCCATGGCCTCTCCCGAAGGTCCTGCACCTGATTCCATATATCTTGCGAGCAAAAGAGAGGTGAGTACATTCAAGCATGAAAACATGGAAACATTAGCCAAATCTCTGCAAAGTGGTGTTAGATTAGATAAGTCATCATTTAAGAACCTTAACATTTCATTTAGATTTTCATTAGCATTTTGCAAGAGGGAGTTTCAATAGTTCGGGCCCAAGGGGTTGGACTGCCCTGGGCTAATGGCCGTTTAGGAGCTGTAGGAGGGACGAAAATCAGGGCATGACAACCCGCCTGTCCCAACCCGCCTCCAAATTTGGGCAGTTTATGGGATCCACTAAGGAGAGTGCCCTATTTTGGCATGTGGGTCAAAGTCACCTTGGAGATTTAAGGGCATTAAGGCCATCCTTTTGGAAATCAGAGTCAAGAGGAGTCTTGGTTGTTTGGAGTCTATCGTGGGGAATGGCTTTGGTAAAATGACATCCCAGGGGCGGAGTTCCAGCGGGCAAGACCCGCAGCTCTGGAAGGCGGTCAATAACTTGGTTGTTATTTGGGTACTTCGGGTCAGAAGGAGTGTAAAGCTGTTAGGCGATTACCATTTGGAAATGGAAGAGGTGATACAACGGTTCAACACGAGCAACTTGCCTTGTCGAGTCCGAACAGAGATGGAGCCTCCACGTTTACTTTGTTTGTCGATTGAAAGTTCAGTAGCCAAGGTGAGGTTAGGTTCCAAACAGCGGAAGGACATAGGCAGTTTTCCATTTAGTAACGGTGGGGATGGGATGGACTCCGAAAGACAACAACCCAACAGGAAGGACCTGCCGAAGCCTGATCACTTAGCAATTTTAACATTTTTCATTCAAACAACCATGATGGAGTCAGGTCCCGGAGGGAGGAATTCCATTCATCAAAAGCTGTAAGAGACTACAATCTTATTACGGTGGCTCGAGGACAGAATCCCGTGGGGGCTGGGCCCGAATGGTGTTAGGCATTTGGTCATTTGGAAGGAAAATGGAGGCGGCCAGTGAAGGGAGACTCGGTGTCTAAGGGGTGGACGAACGGGTTGCAACAGCCGCACTAGAGGACCAAAACATTGACGAAACCCCGCTAGTGGAAGTCTACGAGGTGGGACCCGAGGCAGGCCCTGACTTGAGATTTCATAGGATTTTTAATCATAGGGAAATTGGGAAGCTAGGGTCTGAAGGTCTGGAAATTTGGGGCTTGAAAGCCGCTTGAAACGGAAAATCGTTGACGGAACCTCAGGAACGAAACGCTGCAGACCCAGGGTTGGATGAGTCATTGGATTCCTCATTCTCACCTTATGAGTTTCTGACCAAGTTTTGGATGGTGAAGGGACAGGGCCTCCCTGCGATAGTGGACCTGATAGAGAGGTTTTCCTTTGCATAGTTTAACTTTGTTTTGAAGGCTACCGACAGTGATGAGAAGTCACAGGCCCGCAAAGCGTGAACACTCTGGCTGAAGAATGATGCTGGGGAGTCTAGGTTCCGCGACCATTGTGTTGCTCAATTTTGAGGGTTTTTCAAGTTTTGAGCACATGGGTTTTGGGCGCTCTTGTTTTCTCTACCTAGTTATCAGGGTTTTCTCTCTTTAAATTCATCAATTTTACAAGGAATCAAAGAAAAAATGGAGCGGAGCGTGGGGTAGAAAACTCACCTCAAGAATTCAATGGAGGAGGCAAAAAATCAACAAGCAAATGCGTTGAATCGACTGTGAGACCTGTCGAACTCAGAGGCAGCATTGGAAGATGGCTCTAACTTGTTCTAAACAAATTGGCGAACGAAAAATGACAGTTCAGGGTTTACTATTTATAGACATTCATTGATTAAATGCATCTGATAAATGTGGGTATGATAGGTCAGAAGGTTGGTGAGCCGTTATTTGAAAACAACGATGGGAGCACCGAGATCTGATTGGCAGGTGATAGTCGATTGATGGACGTTTGGTAGTTTGGTGATAAATAAATGATGTTGGAAGGTCTGGGTCCTGATAGGCGGAGAGCCATTAGAGGAAGGCCATTGGGAATGACCGTGAGGTGAGGGAAACCTATGAGGGGCAGCCCGACAGGGCGGGCCCGATGGGCTCCATGGATGCCAACTTTAAAACATTAAGGCAAACAACTGATGGTAACTTGCAAAGACTTAGAGCTTTGAAAATTTGAGGGGGGTAAAAGCATGGTCAACTCGAGATGAATTCCCTAAAGCTCATTGGTCATTTTGAAATAGGGGGCATGAAAAATGAGATGACAACAAAAGTGACCTGGTGAGGCAAAGGTAAGAGAGGGTCCCCATTCCGAATGGGGCATGTGTTCTGAAGGCACAACACCCTCGAGCCCCCATCTGGGTGTGCTACCCCCTAGACCCCCAGTTGGGGGGATGATCCCCCTCGGACCCCTCATGGGGGGGGATCACCCCATGCCCCCCCATCATTGTCAGATGAACAATACCTTATGTAATTGCAAGGTTGACACACATTTTCTCAAAAAATCTCCCACTTGTTGAACACCTTGCAAGGACATCAGGAGGGTATCATCATCATCTCTTAACTGCAAGGGGACAAAAGGCCCATAGTCTCTGAACACCATCTGAGTTTCTCTGTGCTCACAGGATTAGTTAAAGAATCATAAATATTCATCAAATTCTTTACCTTAACCAGTTTCACCCTGCCATATTCGACCATATCTCTAACAAAATGATACTGTACATCAATGTGTTTGGTCCTGGCATGAAATGTTGGGTTCTTGGATAGACATATCATACTTTGACTATCCAAATAAATTGTCACTACACCTTGTTTTATTCCAATATCTAAACACAGTCTCTTAAGACAAATGGATTCTTTACAAGCTTGAGTAGCTGCCATATACTTTTCTTCAGTAGTGGAAAAATCAACCACAAATTGTTACTTACTCATCCAATTAATCACACCACAAAATAAAGTAAAAACATAAGCATTGGTAGATCATTTGCTATCAACATCACTTGCCCAGTTTGAATCCACATAACCATGAATATCAAGGGAAATCTCATCTTCAGTCATATTACTATGATAACCTAAGGAATAATTTGAGGTATTGTGCAAATATTTGAAGACTATTTTAACTGCATCCCAATGAAATTTTTTAGGATTAGACATATATTTAGAGAGAAATCCCACTGCTTGGGGAATGTATGGTCTTGTACAAACCATAACATACATCAAACTTCCAACTGCACTTTGGTAAGGAACTCTACTCATGTCTTCCATCTTTGATGGAGATGTTGGACAATCTGAAATGGATAACTTTGTTCCAACTGAAACAAGAACACACAATGGTCTACAATCCTACATATCAAACCTCTATAAAATTGAATTGACATACTTAATTTGGACAAGCCATAGCTTTCTGTTCACTCTATCTCTTTTAATTTCCATCCCAAGAATGTGTTTAGCTACACCAAGATCTTTCATTTCAAATTTAGCAGCAAGTTGAGAGTTTAGTTATGAAACCATACCTTTCCCTTTGCCAATAAATAACATATCATCAACATATAATGCAATAAACAGGAAACGATCGCCATCAATTTTATAATAAACACAATGATCTGATTTAGAATGATCAAATCCCAAGCTCAACACATATGTATCAAATTTTTGGTACCACATCCCAAGACTTTGTTTTAGGCCATACAAAGATTTCTTCAATTTGCAAACCAATTTACTTTTACCTTTCATCACGTAGTTCTCTAGATGTGTCATATAAACATCCTCCTCCAAGTCACCATGAAGAAAAGTAGTTTTCACATCCATTTTATCAACCTCTAAATCATAAAAAGCAATAATAGAAAGTAAAAATATAATGGTGTCATTTTTGCAACAGGAGAAAATATCTCACCATAATCAACACCCTTAACTTGAGAGTAACCTTTTGCAACCAACCTTGCTTTGTACTTATCAATACCTCCATCTGAACCAATATTTTTCTTAAACACCCATTTGCAACCAATAGGTTTTCATCCTTCAGGAAATGGTAAAAGATCTAATGTATCATTCTTTTTCAAAGTTTTCATTTCTTCATTCATAACAATCTTCTAGGATTCTGCATCATTCATACCTAATGCCTCTTCTACCGATCTGGGTTCATCCATCTTAGTATTTTCAGAAAAAATACATCTCCAATAATCAGGTGAATACATTTCAAGCGGTTGTTTATGCCTTGTATACCTACAAACAAGTTGAGTTGGAGGTTCTTCCTCCTCTTTTGAAGATTAAGGGCTAGATGAGCTCCCCTCAACTTCTTGTCTATGCATGGGCCTCGATTCAAATTTCTCATGTGTAAAAGGAAATTTAATCACATCTTCCTATTTACTTTTTTCTAGCTGTAATGTAATAGAAGAAGGCTTAGTTTCTCTAAAAATAACACTTGTACTATGTATTACCTTCTATGCAATATGATCCCAAAGCTCGTATCCTTTCACACCATAACTGTATTCGACGAAGATACATTTCACAGCCTTGTTCTCCAACTTTGTTCATTTATCCTTTGGCACATGTGCATATGCCTTGCAACCAAAAACTCTAAGATGTATTAATGAAGGCTTGTGACCTGACCATGCCTCTATAGGTGTCTTATCAACAAGAGCTGATGTAGGAGACCAATTAATCAGGTAACAAGCAGTGACAATAGATTCAACCCAAAACCTTTGTTCTAAACTAGCACCACTCAACACACTCCTAGCGTTCTCCATCAGTGTTTTTTCCATTCTTTTTGCAACTCCATTCTACTATGGAGAATATAGAGTTTCCTTTTATCTATGAATACCAAAATATTTACAAAATCTATCAAAACCATTAGAGAAAAAATTATCGCCATTATCAGTCCTTAAACAAATTTTATTTTCTTTCCAGTCTGTAATTCAACCATTGCTTTAAATTCTTTAAATCAACTAAAAAATTCAAATTTATTCTTTAGAAAATATACCCATGTCCTTCTACTATAATCATCAATAAATGAAACATAATATATGGATTTACCAATTGAAGGAACATATACAAGACCAAACACATCAAAATGAATAAGATCCAATACACCACAAGATTTATGAGAAATCGATCAAAACTGAACACAATTTTGTTTTCCATAAATACAATGCTCAAATAAATCAAATTCAAGATTACAATCAGATAGACCTTCAATGAGGTTTTTATTTTTCAAGGTCCTTAGACCCTTTTCTCCAATGTGGCCAAGTCTTTGGTGCCATAACATAGTTTTCTTTGTAGGTAACTTTGTTTCAAAATAGAAAGCACCCTTGGGTACCCAAAAGCCATGACCATTTGCTGAAGGTGAAACCGTCACTTCTTCCACAAACTTTATTTTCATAGAAGTACTATTGCACTCAATAGTGCATGCATCAAGCCTATATTTAATGTGCCATATTTGACACCTCTAGCAATCACCATAACACCTCTAACTATCTTGCATCCTGAATCAAAAAATACTATCTACACACCTATATCTATTAGTATGCTCATAGATAACAAATTTCATGCTAAACTACGAATATGCAACACACCATTAATCCATTTTATTCTAGCATTAGGAAACTTGATTTTAACTTTACCATGGCCAAAAATGTCTAAATGAGAATCATCACCTACCTCCATCAAATTCTTCATATTCAAAAAACCAATCTCTATTAAAGGTCATATGGAAAGATGAACCTGAGTCAATTAACCATTAATCATTACCTGCATGAGTTGCCAAAGCTGCAATGAATGCATCACCATCTTCCTTCTCAGATTCAGAATTAGAATCAAATTTCTTCTTTTTCTTCTTCTTTTCTTCTTTGCAGTCTTTATAAACCTATCCAAGCCTACTGTAGTTCCAACAAATAACTTTGGGCTTTCTAGGAAACTTAGATCTCCCCTTCAACTTGGATTTTTCATGCTTCTCATTCTTCTTGAATTTTTCCTTACGTCTTCCAATAGCCATAACAAGAGAATCCCACAAATTAGGCAAATAACAAAGCAAAATTTGACATTTCTCTTCCTCATCCATTTTGACACCAACTGATGCCAACTAAGCCACCAACATATTGAATACTTCTAGGTGGTCTGTAATTCATCCACCCTCTTCCATTCTCAAGGAATATAATTTCATCCTTAAGAAAATCTTGTTCACTAAACATTTGGCTTACATCACTCTTCCATAGTTTCTGTGTAGAGGTGTCTTATGGAAATTGATTAAAGCAAGTCTTCCAATAATATGATTAGACCCTCTTTATGGTCCATAATTGAAACACTCTCATCAATAGCATCCCACAGCTCTCGATCTATCAACAAATCCTCCATCTTCAGCTTCCACATCTCAAAATTATTTAGATAAAAAATTTATCCACCTCTATTCTCCTTGATGAACTTTCCATCTAAAAAATCCTGCAACAAGATCACAAAGTATCTTCTACACAAGCTCCCACTCGAACCTCAATTAGTTCAAAAAACCCAACAACCACAACTAAAACCAAAGGTGATTATGCTATGATACCACTTGTAAGGAAGCTAAGGTAGCAAAACAACTTCCTGCACTAATCTTGAGAGGAGAATAATGCAAAAAAAATTATAGATCTTTAATAGTTACAAAAACTTAAACATAAATAGCATGCATACCAGAACACAGTGATTTACGTGGGGAAAACCCTTTCAGGAGAAAAACCCCACACTCCAAAAGCCGCCCAATATATTATTCATAAATAACAAAGATTACAATATACTTGTAGAGCAAGCTTCTCATAGGAGTATCACCACTCAGAGATATAGAGGCAACATGACCTCTATCAGAATCTTAGAATAAATCACAATACATAACCATAATACAACACCCTCATAAAATAGGGTTGCCTTCTAGGGCAAGTGAAGAGAATAAAATATCAGTCTTTAGATATGAGACATAATGATTTACAATAATAAAGTGTATATAAAATTTGGCTTCCGGGGGCACTGTCCCCGAGCCCCCACCAAGGAATGTTGCCCCCTGAACCCCCAACCAGGGGATAATCCCCCTAGACCCCTTGAGGGGGGATCCCCCCATGCTCTCCCTCATCATCGTTAGATGAATAGTACCTTATGTAATTGTAAGGTTAAAACACATTTTCCCAACAAACAAATCATAGATAGAAAGGAAAAATTAGTAGTAATATGGAAATCAAAGAATGTCTTCATGCTAAGTATTCCATGGAATATGATGAGCATATGCGAAGAATGGTGAAACTTGCTACAAGTGGAGGTACAATTGAGGATCAATTTGGAAAAGTGATGGAAGGAGAAAAGCTAGAAAAAACTGTTCATATGAGTTGTTTTTCATATTTTTTCCAGAGGGCATCCTATGACAGACTACCTAGAACATTTTAATATATTATATTTTTTGGGTGTTCCTAACTTTCCTAGCGGACATTGGTCAATAAATGCTGGATGGGAATGGGCAAGTTGTCTTGCTGCAGTGGAAAAGCAAGATTTAAAGGAGAAAGTAAAAGAGTCAAACTTCATTGCATTATCTTTAGATGATGTTACTATGGTACATAATACTTCTTGGGTCTGTATGCATCTGTATACTATAAAACAACATGTCCACCAAGCTCATCTTCTTTGTGTTCATAAAATGAAGGACATTTCAACATCACAAAATATATTTGAACTAGTTAAGAAATATTTAAATGAAATTGGAGGTATGGATGACTTGACAATTGCAAAAAAGTTGGTGTGTGTAGGAGTTGATGGAGTTGCAGTAATGCAAGGTCACAAGACTGGTGTTTTCACAAAGTTACAAACTACTTGTGCACCATACATGCTTGGCATTCACTGCATGTACCACATAATGAATTTATCATTTAGAATTGTAAGAAAGTATCCTATAATATCAAAAGTTGAAAATCTAGTCTATGAGCTCTACACATACTTCTATTGAAGTCCCACACATTTTGTGGAATTTCAAAAAATTTCCAAGGAAATAATAGGAGGAAATGTAAGCTTCTTAAGGATGTTGATACCAGATGGATCTCCTTGCATGTACTTGTGCAATGAGTTCTTTCAGAATATCGATCCTTGGTTGGAATAATGTATGAGCATCACAACATAGTAGAAAAATCTCAGATGACCTCGTACATAGGTTAAGTGATATAAAGACACTCTTAACTTTAGCTAGTCTTCTCCCCATGCTAGATGAAATGAAAAATCTTGCGAAGAAATCCAAAAAAGAACTATGTATATCTATGAATTTACCAAACTACGTAGAATGACATGCATGGCCCTCGATAATCTATATCTAGATCTAACATCTCAAAGCCCAAGTTTTGTATGCTAGCAAATAATTATAGATTTGAATAATCCTAAAAAATTATTTATAGCTTAATGCAAGTGAGAAGTTATGTGTCTTTGTACATGGATTTGAGATACCAATGCACTGTTGTACGGCGGTCAGGTGCTCTATCAGAGAAGAACCTATTACAAAGGAAGCTTTAATGACATTGTTAAATATGTTAGTGTTATTTTGAAGGATATTGCAAAATCTATTTCCATAGAGATTTATCAATGATTCCTCGAGATGAAATACTTGAAGCCATGTCTATTGTGTATCCTCAATTTAGGACTTGAGGCAACTGAGATAGCCCAAGAAATTTTCATCAAAAAGTAAATACCTTGGCTGAACACTTTTTGAAAAGTTCATAATACAATTTCCAGACAATAGAAGGAATTACAAATGGAAATAAGCTTAGAGAACAATCTAAGCATTTTGCATTAAGTATGATGAACCGGTTTGAGTCCATGGAGAAACCCATAGATGAAAGATCAATAAAAAGGGCTTGGACAACCTTAGGTCAGAGTGAAATATTTCATGATTCGATATCAAAATATTTCAAACTTGCTGATTTATGTCAAACAATGATATTGGGGTTGGTGGAGGATGAGAGATTTTTCAGTGAATTGGGGTTTTTGAAATCAAAGTTAAGAAACAAACTCTAGACAAGAATTTGGAAAATTTCTTGAGGGTGTTTGGAACTATGTATAATGCCAAAAATTTTCCTTTTGAAAGGGAATTCACAATTTGGAAGTCCATATGCGAAAGAAGAGGGTTGTGCAACACTTGAAAAGCTGGTAGTGGTGGCACTAGTAGTGGCACAAATGATAGTGAAACACTGAATGTTGAATTTGAGATGTAGTTAAGCGGATGCACGTAGCCTGGAGAAGAAAATGAAGACCTGACTCAAAATCAAGATGAATCTTTATCTCAGTGTTAGAGTGAGGACCTTGACTTGATTTGGAAAATGGAAGTGAATTAGCAGTTTTTAGGTATTTATACTGCACTTCATGAATCATATTCCAAACTATAGTTGATGATATTTTATATTGTATTCCATGAAATTGTGAATTAGATTGAATACATTAACATATTACTAATAATTTTTTCTATTTTAATTGTGTCATACTGATAATTTTTACATGTACTCAGTGATTCATCATTCAACTCAATTCTTAATATTTCCTTGCTAGCATGGATTTGTGCATAAAACATAAAACTTGTAGTAAAGTAAAAATTTGATTTTTGATTTGATATATGATTCTGCATTAATCTTCACACTATGAATTATTTTGATCAGTGCCTCATTTGCAACTAAGTCAGAAAATGAAATATACTCCTACAATAGACCAACTCATGGCTTATTATAACCTCACCGCCTTACAATAAGAAACCAAGCAAATAAAAACACTTATCACACTACTTATAAATTCCTATTACATTCACATAATCTTTGATAAATAATTGAAAGGAATATTAATCCATTCCTTGAATAGAAGCTAACAGTTCAACATCCATAACACATGATATGATATGGCAACTTATAAATATTTCTTGATTAATTTGAGTCAAAGACAGTGAATACAATATGGGAGAGAAATATGGGTCAATATTCAAAATTAAAGAAATACACTTAAGTATTTGAGTCATCTTTTGTTATTACAGATCAAAATTATAGAGTTATCAAATAGCTTAAACTATGAAAAAAGAGCTTACAAAGAATGAGATGAAAGATCAAAAAATTAAGACCATTTGAAATTTTGAATGAGGCTTAGGATTCCCTTTTATAACATAAGGGAAGCAACAAGGAAAGAAGTCAAGAAACTCATCCCATACCTTTTTGGCAACCAAAATATCAAACATGAGGCATAGGAATAAAAGCATGGATCCACTCACAGGATGGGTAACCAATTATACTTTTCATTCCATTCCTTAAACATATTTTCAGAAGGCTAGTCATGAGCTAAGAGCTTTTCCACATTCTCCAAATTTTGATGATACTTGGCATCAAGTAAAAAATTGGCCTCTCTACAAAAAGTTTCCATCATTTGTTCTACATTCACCATCCTGTCTGAATAGGAATTAAGCTGATTTAAATTATCAAATTTTTCATCTTTGTAAATTAGAGAGAGGAGTGTGGGGATTACAATATTGAAACTATCCTTCCATTTCTCTAGGGTCTTCAACTCCGCATTATCTTCTAACAAGTAGGGTACAACCCTTTTGTCAAAATTTATTAAAGAGTTTATTTCTAGTCATGCAACTTCAATTATACTTTCAAAATACCCAAGTTATGATTCTGTGCCATCTTGACAATCTCAAAAGTAAGATAGATACTAGGTGGGACATTAGATGTGTTTGCAAATCCCTTATAAATACCTTCCAAAGATGAAAATATAGGATTCCATTGTTCAAATATACATTTGAGCCACTCTTGATCCCCACTTATTCTGGTAATGACATATCCTAAATTTAGATATGACACACAAGTATATTCCAGCCTTCTTAATATTTTAGACAGTTTGTGCTCTAGGATGAACATTGCAATGTGCCACACATTCTCCTTTTTCTGATTCAACTAAGCATTATTCAAGTGATCTTCTAGAATTTGAATTTTTTTTTAAGCTCTACATTTTCAATCATCACATGAGCTTGGGGAACTGTGGAAGAGGAGCTTTCTTGCACACTTTCAAGAAGGGATGTTTTTTGAGCTAATAATACCTGTTGTTGGGTGTAAGCTTCCATGAGATCATTATGTTCCTTCAACACTATATTAATTTTATCTTGCAACCTTCAAACAATAGCTTCATTAAACTTGGAAAAATCTACCACTAATGCAGTAGGTTTAGGGGCAAAGGTGTCAAATACCCTATTTACAATCAAGCTCCCTTTGATACCATTACCCTTTGATGCTTCATCAATCATAGGATTCTTTGTAGTTGGGGAAAGGGCCCATATTGCAAGGGATTCCCAATGTGGGTTGAACCCTAATCTTGACAATGCCATCTTTGCTTCCTCTTTTGTGGAGAAAATATCTCCTTGTTTCCTAATAGTATCAAAGACAATTGCAAAAACAATATCCCATTCAAGGAGTAGTAACAATCCACTATCTTCCACCATGCTTATCCCTTCATCAAGCATAATGTTTTTAGACTCAAAATTCATTTATGCCCTTACCTTTGCAATTACTTTATTATAATTTTCTCTAGGCACATCTGCTTGTTCCAATCAAACTCTTTTAAGGTATTCCTCCCTCTTAGATCTCAAAACAAACTCTTTAAACTCTTGGGATTTTATAAACTCATCATTAGACATGAATTGTGAACATTCCAATTCCCTCACATCATTGAGGTTATCTCTCCCTATAGCCACGTCCAACCCGAACCTTTGTTGAAGAAGGCCAACAATATTTGATCTTGGGGGATGACATATATTGCTAAATTTAATCCATGGTGATATGAACATATTCACTTTCATCTAGATTGATGGGATTGTCAACCAATAATGGTGGTTGTTCAATTTTCATCCTCTTCTATGGTTGATCTCTTGGGGGAGAATTATAATACACACTAATTGTTTGAGGGGGAGGAGAGGGAGTGACCTGTGGTGGGTCTATTTGCATATTTTTTCTAATAACAGGCCCCTCGGGCTAGGGCCTTCTGATAGAGAGGTAAGGTATAGGCTGCTTTGTTGGTTTTTCTTCCAGGATAGGGGCCTTACCTACAATTTTGTCAAAATTCTTCAACATTGCCTCAATATTGGAAATTGGGTCAACAACATCAGAAAATGCATCACGATAATCCTTATCATTCTCTATCCTAACAACCTCTGCCTTGTTGAATGCAATCCATTTCTCCTTTCTATTTTCCACCTTAGTTTCATCCTTACAATTTCTTTTGACATCTTCATTTACATCAACTTGATGGAAAAAATTGGACCTTCTGATACTTTTCTTGAGCTTGTTTATGAAACCTTCAGGATCAAAACCCATTAATTTTAACTGAGATAACATGTATTCCCCAAGCATATCTTTCAGCCTATTTAAGGCACCTCTAGTTGAAGTTAAATCTGAAAATGCAGTAACATAAGGGAAAAAGACCTTTTCTTTTGTTTTCTTAAATGAGACTAATCAGTTTCATTCAATTGCCATATAATTTTCATGAATGCCAACTTGGGTGACACATATCTGGGTAGCACATGGGGGGCTTGAGGGTACCCATATATTCTAATAACAACTGAGTTGTCATGGACATAAAAATGTCCATAGTTATGCTATACTCCTAACTCTAGCCTCCTCTTTTTGGGCCTAAGGAAATCTAAAATTTCCTTATGCAATCTGATTCCAAGTAGACCCAACCTTGCCATGACTTGTCTTACAAAGTAATTCTCAAAAAAATAGTCAGACTCACTATAATGTTTGTCCCAAATATGGGTCCAACATTGCATTGGGAGAGCGTTTCCCTCTTTATCTTTCATGTTCAGTTGTAAAACTCTGCTGAAATGATATTTCCCTTTGTATAAAAGCATATGGAAAAGGAGAGAATACCACATGAATTTCACCTCCTTATCGCTTCTCTTAATTCCCACCAATTGATTGTAAATAGCCTCAACTAAAAAACTAGCATAGTTAAAGTCACTATTGACAAAAGGATGTTGTATATCAACAAGCACATACATAAGCTCGGTGTCTCCATTTTTTGAGCGTGCATCTTTTCCCAACACCTGAAAAAGGTGCACCTAGGGAATCTAGGGATGTGTGCATCAAATGGGTTAGCATTCTTGGGGCCACTTTATGTTTTGTATGTAACATTATGATAAATATTTAATGTGGGGCTGCACATTGGGGAAAATATTTAATGCTGGGAAAACTTAGTACCAAACACTAAGTGTGGGGTTAATGGATTTGTAAGCTCATGGTATTAGTCACATGGTTATATGTAATACCACTTGGTGATTTTGTGTAAGCTTGTTTCTATTAAAAAACACATGGGTTGTTATCTAAGGTTGGATAGTTAGCTAGTTGAGATAATCTTTTATTAGAATTTGTGAGGTTTGGAGCATGACATCAGATGATTGGTTACATGTTTGTTCATATGGAGTGGTTGTAGATGGATTGATGTTTCAAAGGTATTCATGAAGGAATCTAAAGATTTATTGTAATATTTATAGCTGAATAATACATGAGTGATGGATGCTTTTGGAGGTTGGGTATTTCCCTCTTGAGGGTTTTCCTAGGGTATAGCTTGTGTTATCTTTGATGGTATGTTGTCTATTCTTTTGCATATAGATTCTAAATACTTGTTTGAATAGATTTCTCTATTTGGGTTATGTGGAAATTATCTTGGGTGGATATATATTTTCTTTCACACTCTTCAAATTATATTTCATTATCTCATATCTCTTCTTCTCAAAAATTTTCTTTTCAAAATCATGCTCGCTACCCTCATGAATACATGATATAAAATTTGATAACCCACCACATTATAAACACTTTTCATTTAAATAATTATTTTTATAGAATATGCAACCATCATATCTAACACATAAAAATAAATCTAATTGTAGTGTCAAAAATTATGGTTCGTGACATTTTCACGCTTGTTTGGGCCCTCGTTAAATTGAGCATAATGTTGCCTTGATTTAGTGTTGTGATGTGTTTAACACATTCAAATTAGGTCTTGAGCCCTTGTGAACTAAATGAACTTAATTGTACCTTATTTTGGGTGTTGTAAAGTGTTGTACCACACTTTCACACTAATCTAGGGTTTTCATTATTAAATGAGGCTTCTTTATGCTTTAATTGGCCTTATTTTGCATCCAAAAACCTTAATTAATGCATCTTTCTGAGGATAATCCCAAAATAAATCAACACCCAATAATAATTCATGTATTTTTAGGTTATGTGGCCCATATTTATTGATCTAGGACACATATTCCACCTTGGGCATATGAGTCCCACCTAGGTTTTGGGGCCCCGATCCTAATTTTACATCATTCTAAGCATTTTTGAAAAACGTGTCCCATAGTTAAGCCTAATGGGACTCATGTGTAACTTATGGCATATGAGTCCCATGTCGCCCAAAATCAAATTTAATTCAAATTCTTGGTGGGATTTTATCCTCCTAGATCTGATGTCAGCTTGTAATGTTGTAATTTCGAGAAATTTGGCATTAAAAGGTATAAATAAAAGGTTATTTCACTCATTTTTCACCTAGCAACTTGAGTATTCATGCATTATAGAAAATTGGAATTTACAAGAGCATTCAAGTGTTTACAAGAGCATTCAAGAGTTGTTTATCAAGCATTTTGGAGCATTATTCAAGTATCAAGCATCATGTCAAAGTCATCATGCATCATGTTTGTTTTTGAGGTAACAATTGTTATGTAGGGTTTCATGATTCATGGAAGCATTCAATTCAAGATCCACAACATTCAAATAAGAATCAAGATCTACATCCACTAGAGCCATTTTATACATGTTTTCAACACTTTATTGCTAGGGTTTGTGTGTGATTTGTAGATCTAGGTTGAAGACATGTTGAAGAGCAAGTTTGGAGAAATTTTTCAAAGTGTTTAAAGTTGTCAAAGTTGTCACATTATTTTGGAGATCATTAAAGGACTTCTACAAAGTAGAATTTGACAATCTAGATCCAGAAATCAAGTTGAGAAGATCAAGCAGAGATTGAAGAGAAGGTCCAGATCTCCTGATTCTCTGAAAATGCCAAATTGGATTGATACACCACTTCTGACGTATGAGTCCTATTTCAATGAAATTTATAGATTTCAAGTGTTTTAGACATATCTCTGCTAGATTCCTGTTCCTACCCAAAAACCCTAATCTGGGACTAAATTACCTAGATTGGCGTATGAGTCCTAGTAGACATTAATTGTAGTGTTTTCAGCATTTCAAGTCTTCATTCAATCTGGAATACAGGTTTCTAGGTGCACACCTCTGATATCTCAGTTTTACATTCTATTTTGCATTCATTTGTAGGTCCTTTAGTGAAGCTTTGCATATTATTAGTTGGGTGGGTGCATGAAGATGGGTAGCCAATTTGTGGCCAACTTTTTAAAATAGTTTTGAAAACTCATAATGCGAGTGTGTTATAACACGCTCGTGTTATGGCTTGGTGTGCCGAGCCTGAGGCTCAGCCTCAACAAGCCCATAACATGAGTGCGTTATAACACACTCGCATTATGACCTATTAAAAGTAAAAAATAAAATTGAATCATTCTTGCATTTGACTGTGTTTTTCTCTTTCCTGTGGCCAAAACCCCCATTTTTTGTGCTCACATCCTGGTAGGAGGTATTTTGAAAAATTCTTCATCAATGGTTGCTGTTTATCATGAGGATGCCACCACGTCAACGAGGAGGTGTGAGAGGTAAGGATTATTTTGTTTTGTTTTGAATTTGTTAGTTTTAGGATTTTTTTTTGATTTTTTTTTTTGAATTTTTAGGAGATGTTAATCAACCTGCAAACCCTCCTCAAAATCCTCAATAAGCACAACAACATTAAGAGGAACAAAATCCTGAACAAGCACAACAACAACAAAATCCTCAAGTTAATCAACCACAACCTCAATCTCCTCCACCAATCCCTCAACATCCTCATGGCACTCAACAAAACTTAATGAGAGAAATTGAGAACAATAAAAAACAAATTGAGGATTTAATTAGGAGGTTGAAAGATCCAAATGGTTCAACCATGGAAAGAATGACCCTAGGAACTTCATTGAAAGAAATGTTAAAACATGTAGATTCAATCAACAAACAATTAACTAGTTTGCAAGATAGGAGGCAAGTAGCCAGGGCTTATTACCAAGATAAATTATCATATAAAGATGCAAAAGATTTAAAAATTACAAAATGTGATTTGTGCGCATTATTCACTGACCCACGGTCAAATGCAAATCTCTCCCTCAATGCGAAGAGGTTTCCTATTTATTGGTGCCACCACCAAGAGATTAGGATTTTTTTTTGGGATAGGTGGTACATGGTTTTTGATGACCCACCATGCAACAATTGTGAAGTTCCACAATATTTCCTTAGGAAACTATACTGTGAGTTCATCTTGAACAAAATCCCAAATTATTTTGATATGAGGGACTTCCAGGGGAGAGATCTGGTGCACAACATGATCCTACGTAGCAAGGGAGACGACCTCTTGCTACGCCACCTCATGAGCACATCGTCATCCCTTCCATTGTGAAGGAGAGTGCTGACGTAGAGACTTTGCAAGCCATCAACTCTTTGACCCAGAGTGTCATTCAACAAGCCAACCCTATTCTATAGCGCCATCTAGGGGAGTCTTCAAGTGGTGGGCTTCGATCCCATTTGTGTCAATCTTGCAGGGCGACTTGTTCATATGAACCCACCGACACTTAGAAGGCTACTACGTAGGATCCATCTGCAACTATGGAGATGGCAAGGGCAACTGTCATTTTTCATGTGGCCTATGACATTGATACTCAGGTAATAGTTAGCATGTTGATGGAATTTAATTTATTAAATTTTGATTTCGGAATGCAAGATTAACTAATTTAGTTTTATGATTTTAATAAAATTGCAGGGTCACAGTGTTGATATTGGATACACCGGCCCCACACCTAATTATTTCTCCACTGCACCTACTGTTGAGGTATGTAACTAGTAAACAACTATAAATTTATTACATGTTAATAGAATTGTTTGATGAATGGTATTTTAATATGTGATTTTCGATGTTGAATAGGCTAATATTGGAGGTTTTGTGGGAACACCTCCTAGTGCCAGTGGATTTAGTCAAACCTACACACATGTAATAGAATAAATATTTTAACTAATGAAGTGTACTTAATAGATTTGTGTAGTTTATATTCATATCGTTGATTACGTTGCATTGCACATCTTTCAAACTCAAAGCATTACTTCACATTCCATAACTAATAACTAGATGTTGATAGATGACAAAGTTTCAACTACAATATAGTTGTTTAGAAAGTCAACATAAGCAGTGATGCAATTACTTCACATAGCATAAATAATAAGTAGGAGCAACTTCCAATTGCATTTGCTTGTCATGGCATTCCATGAGACCACTTTTTATTGAGGTATCTTTTCAAATAGTTCATTGCCTTGTCTATGCTATGGATGCTTAGAAGGAATATATGAAAGAATAATACTAAGCAATAGCATAGACAAGGTAATGAGTTGTTTGAAAAAATGCCTTAAAGAAATGCGGTCTCATGGTGATGTCCATTACCATGAGACCCAATTTATTTGAGGCACTTTTTCAAACGTCTCACTTCCTTTTCTATGCTACCACATTTTCCATACATGTCAACCAAAGCATTTTATCAAACAATTCATTTCCTCATTGCTATGGCTAAAAACTTAAAAAAGGTGCTTTCCAAGAAACTATGGATGCTTGGAAAAAATCTATCAAAGCATAATAGTAAGCAATAGCATAGACAAGGAAGTTAATAGTTTTAAAAAATGCCTCAAAGAAATGCGGTCTCATGGTGATGGAATGCCATTCCATCACCATGAGACCACATTTCTTCAAGGCATTTCTTCAAACAACTCACCACCTTTTCTATGATACCATATTTTCCATACATGTGTACCAAAGCATTTTATCAAACTACTCACTTCCTTGCTGCTTTGGCTAAAATCCTAAATTAGGTGCTTTCCAACAAACTATGGGTGCTTGGAAAAATTTCTATCAAAGCATAATAGTAAGCAATAATACCATGGAGAAGGAAATGAACTGTCTGAAAAAATTCCTGAAAGAAATGCGGTCTTATGGTGATTGAATGCCATGACGTATATTTGTTTGTAATGACATTCCATCACCACGAGACCCCATTTCTTTGAGGATTTTTTTCAAATATTTCACTGCCTTCTCTATGCCACCATAGTTATCGTACATGTCTACGAAATAATTTTATCGATGGTTCACCGGCTTGCTGCTATGGGTAAAAGCCTAAAAACACGTGATTTCGAATAAGATATGGATAGGGAAAATAGAAAGCATGATAGTCAGAAATATATAGTTTAATAAGTACTCAAAATTTTGTTCATTATCTCATACATTATAAGTAATTACATGTATCACTATTGTAGTTTTTGTGACTGAATAATTTTTTGTTTTATTTTCAGATGTTGCAAGCGAAAACACCTCCAAATGTGACGAGGGAAAGGGAGATCAGTGTTTCATTTGCTATAGAATCCTCAATGGCTCTGATAGGGGAGGTATGAGGAAAATTAATAAATTTCAATTTACATTCATTGTTATAGATGTTAGTTAGTGAAAAATCAAACCATTATTGATTCGTAGTTTAATTTCTATTTGGATGGTTTATACAGGGCTTCAACATGCCTCAACATGGGCATTTGAATATTTCCCTCGTGGAGAGTGATCATCAGATGGTGGTAAGTGATTATTTTGTTAAATATATCATTTTTTATAATGTAATTTATATATATTAATGTCTTTACTTCTTATTGTAATAGATAATACTTGACCAAGAACTAAACCCTAGGAGGAGCACCAAGAGCACTCCTCGACCACAACATAAATGAGTGACAGACGTATCGTCATACGATCAACAAGGAAAGGGTAAGAGTTTATTTTGAGAGAATGGAGAGCAATGACTTTTGATTCCAGAGCCCTTTGTTGTATGCCTATATGAAAATTTTGTACATATTTTGTATTGGATATATTTGACATTGTATGCCTATATGGCATTTTCGTAAGCCTATATGGCTATTTTGTACCTATATTTTATACTTATATCGACATATATTGATGTATGCCTACATGGCTATTTGGTTAATACAAATCTTTTTTATCGACGATGCCCATATTTGTATTATAAATCCATGGTTCAGTAGATATGAGTTACGTGTATTGAAGTGTATACTTTACAACTTATGTGTATACTTTGTGACTTACATGTATTCCAATGTATACTTTGCTACTTACGTGTTTTTTATGCGTATACCTTGTATTCATGCATATATACTTTGTATTAATTTTTGTATACTATGTATTCGTGTGTATACTTCAAGGCTTATGTGTTTTTGAGTACTTATGCTTCCCTTATTCACATGTACATGCTTGACTTATTCGCATGTATACTTATTAATTGGTTAGCCCTAGCATTGATCATTGTTGTCCTTCATGGTTTGTCTTGAATATTAATTGATTGATGTTAAACAAATTTATCTAAAAGCAAAAAACACATTTTCAATTGGCATTCCATGAAATTATTCATAAAAAGATTCCAATATATTTAATCCTTTGATTGGAACAACTCAATTAAGCAAAGGATACATAATCTTCACAACACTTGCAAAACATAATATTTATAGTAGATGAAGTAGTTAACTTCTTGACACATTATCATACAAACATTTATCTTGAATAGTCTTTAAACATTTTCACAGCATAGTCCTCATAGTGCAAAATGAATTGTTATGTTCTTGATCCATCACCATATAAACACGTCGAAAGATTTATATGTCAACTTTTTGCAATATTATTTCTTGTATAGGAAATGGACTCAGGAGAAAGCAAGTTATATAATTTATAATACAAATAAGAAATGGACTCAACCGTGGAGACATTTATCACACAAAATAATAATTGTACGCGAGAGCATCACTTGTTTCTCTTACTTGATTATATCCAAAGTACGCATCCAAGAAGGACATCATTTTCAAACCATTGATGATCTGCAATACCTCATCCAATGATGGCACTGGGTAGTTGTCCTTCTCCGAAGCTCTATTTAGATTGCGTAAGTCCATACACAATATGATTTCTCCATTCTTTTTCCTAATTAGGACCAAATTGGCCACCCACATGGAGTCCCTGACTGGAAAGATTATTCTGGCTGAAAGTAGTTTATGCACTTCTTTGTAGATGATAGGCTCCAACAAGGCGTTGATGGGGCACCGTCTTTGTTGAAATGGTTGCACATCGGGCTTGAGAGGAATGGTATGTGTGATAATGGAGGTATCATAGGTCTTCAAATCTTCGTGGCTCCATACTACCACATCGTGATACTTCCACAAGGCATCAAAAATTTCCTTCTTTTCTTATGTAGTACATACTTTTCCAATAAACACATTTTTGACTTCCTCGGCTGTTCTGAGGTTGTGGGTGTCACGATGGTTGTTTATGGAAGCTTTCTTTGTTTGCTAATCCTGATCTCTGATTTGATCCTGGTCAAATATGCACTCAAGCTGAACCATCCCTTTGGGGATTGTATTGGTTTTGAGGTTGATGACCCCTTCTATGTCAAGTTCAACTTCTTCTGGGTCAGCTTCATCAATTATTTGTGTGGAAAACACGTCAAAACTCGTGATAAACTCTAGGATATGCTTATCATCATTGAATACCTGGAAATGAGTGACATTGTTTGGGATAGACAGGGTGGATGCTAACTCAACTATGAATCTCTTGAGACCAGACAAAGAAAAAGGATGTAATGTGCTGGCTACTTGAGCCAAAGCGTCGACGGTCTGATTCTGGGAGCGCAGGATCAACTATATATTGAAGGCATCCAAACTATCTAAGAGATCCCAGTCTCTATGCCTATAGTTTGCTAGTCTTCTGTCATGATAGGAGTACAACTTCTTGACTTGTTTCACTACCAGTTCCAAATCACCAAAAATTTGTAGCATTTTAACATTTTTCCTCAAAGCCATTAAGAGACCATGTACCAAAGCTTCAAGGTCTGCTACATTATTGGTAGAATAAAACTGAAGCCTATGACCAGCAAAGTAGGTCTTACCCATAGGGCTGATGAGTTCGAATTTGACTCTAGCTCCTTGTTTGGACTTAGATCCATTGAAGCGTAGCATCCAAAACTTGGAAGGTTCTTTGACGCCAGGGCCAATGATGTGTTCATTCCCTTTTGGTTGCGTGCTTGCATCTACAACTTTTAGAGTAGGCATTGGTTCAGTCTAATTTGGGGCGGGCTGCCCCATTGGAATCTCCTTCTAAGGAGTAACTAGTCCTTTGACATGTTCCACTGCTGCTTGGCATAGAAAACATTCAAACTCAGAGTGGGCAGTGTTGTGAACTCTGCACCAGCTAGGGAGTAGGAGCTCTTGGAAGTCCATTCTAACTCCTAGACTAAGTTGATCTTGTACGTATTTCTCCATAAAATCTTAGAATCCATCCAGTAGTCCTAAATTTCCATCTTCATATGGCTCTTCCTCCTCTAAGCCCACTAACATCTCTGTGCTTTGAGGTGTGTAAGCTAGGTTGTTCAGAGGGCTGCATTGCACCAGGAAGAGCTCTACAACTTGTTCTTCTTCCTGAGGCTCCAATTCTTCCTAATAAGCAAAGGGACAATAATTTCCCAATCCCATTTCAGCAAACAACACCTCATTGATGTTGTTGTACTCTGTGATCATGAAATTCATGTGTGGCTCCTGATCTATGTGAATCTGGTTTGGCAGCCCTTTCCACGACAACCACATGTGAGAAAAGTTTGTTGTAGCATACCCATTTAAAACATGGGTGAAGTCTCATCCCAAGATAATTCCATATGTGTCAGGAATGTCTGCAACTTGGATGTCAATTACCTGCTACTCCCTCAGATCTGCAACAATTTGCATTAGGATACAGTTGATCTCCCCAACAATGTTAACCTCTTTTTGTCTAGCTGAGTCACTTTTTTTCTTGAAGGTGTGGGGGTTATCCCAAGGGCTTTGCACACTGCTAGAGGGATGACATTGGTCGATGCTCTAGAGTCAATCAGACAATTGTGCAAATTCTTCTTGAATATTCAGATGGTGGTGAGGAAGGGCGGTGTTTCCAAATTTCCTTGGAATAGGCCCATAGGTGTGTGCACCTGAGCTAATTGAGCTTTGTTCTTATCACCGACTTTATCCTTAGTCTGCATAGAGGGTTGGTCCTTGGGGTTTTTCCTATTGTTCTGATATGATTCCTTTGCAGGCTACCTACCCGTCGGCTGATTTTGAGGTGGATCGACCTTCTTGCCATGAATTTGCTGAATAATGGGTTCACTTGGAGGGTCTTCGGAAGAGACTCTCTTGGCTGGTATTTCCTGTGCTTCCTTAGAGGAAGGAGTCCCGTTAATAAATCTAAAGAAGGCATGCCAAACTATAGGAACCTTGAGTAACTCAAAGGCAGCCAAGCTGATATTGATCTTCTTGAACTCAACAACATATTCGCCCATTTGTTCAATTTCAGTTTCGAAGGCTCTGCCTATGGCAGAGCTAGTAGGCTGGGCTTGTGTTTGGCTTGAATGATTTTGGGGCTGACCTTGAGGTTGGTTTTGTGGATGGTTTAATGGCCTATCCTTGTTGAAGCATTGAGTGGGCACATGAGGAAAACTAGGATTATTGCTGGCGTTTGGGTCAAGCGGGGTACTAAAATTATTCGATGGAGTTGAAGTTGTAAAAGGTCCACTCGCCTGCCTATTCCTAAGGTAATAGGGAGTCGATCTCTGGTGGAACATGTCAACCTCATCTGCATAGGGTTCTTCCTCATCTAATGGACCATTGTCTACTGAAGCAAAAAGTTGAGACAAAGTTTCTTCACTACTTACCTCTTGGATTTTTTCCTCCTTTGGTGGAGCATCCTCACATTTCAAGACATTGTTCTCACTTTGTGGGAATGGCGCTAGATTGACCATGAGATAGGAGGAGTCATAGGGCTCAGATGGGACTATGTCGCAACATCCAACATTGTCCACAACATTCTGAACTTTGACTTGGAAGATTTCTACGGCTGTTAAGAACTTGGGGCAGTCCAACTCGGAGTGCCTATTTATTTTGTGAATCCGACACCATCCAGATAGAGCCGCTTCAGCAAGGTACACACCACTAGTTGTCTTTTCAACATTTTTAGGCTGGTCAAGAGGAGTAGGAACACCTCTGTTGGTGGGCCTAGTATTCCATTTCCTATTTTGTTTTTGGGCTGGCCTCCTTTCAAAATTCTGGTTAGAATTCTGTCCTCTTTCATAACTTTGTCCCAAGGAAGGACCCGCATCACGGCTATCCTGATTTTCCCTATTGAGGTTGGCTTGAATGCTTCGCTGGGATGCTTGCAACTGATTATTTTGATTTCTTAGGTGTGTCATATCTGTGGACATTTTTTTGATCATTTTGGTCAGTTCATCATGCTGATCTTTCTCGGTGTTACTTGGTTGCAACACTTGATTTTGAAGGAAAACAGGCGGGACAACTGACTGATTTTGTTGTGCTGGAGGAAATTCTAGTCCCTATAGGTATAATGGTGCTTGAGGCTACTAAGAGTACACCTCCTGCTGTTGGGGAGATTGGGAGTAGGTCTGTTGCTGTTGAGGCTGCAAGTACAGAGGCACGAGAGGTGCCTGGTTCATTGACTGTCCTGGATTTGGGACTATGGGCAGCTGAGGCACCTGATTCATAAGAGGTGTCTGATAAGTGAACACTTGGTTGAGCCCTTGAACCTACATCGGATGAGCCACTGGACCCAAGGAGGGCAGTGGACTGGATTTTTTTTTTCCTAAGTTAGTATTGGCAATCACCGCCTCAACGTAAGCATCTACTAACCGAGTTGGATCTGGTCACATTCTTTTCACCAATGCAACTATGAGATTATCTAGTGCTACGTATGGTAGGGAAGCAACATCATTGAGCACATGTGGGGCTTGCAACCTCGTATATAGGCTCGGTGAAATCGATCATTGAAGGAGCTGATCAGCTCGTTGACTTCCCTATGAATTGATGTGAATTGTCGATATATCTCCGAAGGGCTGATTGAGATCTTGTACTTCTACAAGAAGGCGTTCATTATCAAATCCCAAGATGTAATAGACCCCGCCGATAAGTTAATATACCAATAGAAGGCTTCTTCCCCCAATGAGTAAGGGAAGAGCCTACATGCCACATCTTCCTAATCGATCTGCATGTCCTTCAACATCATTTGGAATATTTTGATGTGTTCTTCAGCCATCCTCTACGGATCCCGAGGATTGAACTTTGAACATAAGCTCTCAGGATTCTTAGGCATGTCATGGTAGGTGTTGAAGTGCAACGTGGAAGGATTTTTCCCAAACCAAGCCATGAGGGGAGGCAGAGGTGGTATTTGTTGTTGAACAGTAACTTGGGGCTGTATAGGGGCAGCGACAGTTGGGACTGTGCCTTGGACTTGGAGGACAGGGGAGGGGGCAACACCTTGGCTGTGTGAAGCAAGCGGTGGAAAAGTTGTGTGGTATGCTTGAGCGGAATGGATGAAGGTGAAGGAAGTCTGCTAAGTTTGAGGTGAATGGAAGGAGAAAGGAGGTGAAGATGAAGGGGAAGTGGGTGGAACAGAGGAGAAAGAAGAGGCTACGTCCCCTCTCTTAGTTCTTCTAGACCTTGTAGGGGGTTGCAGTTCCTAAAATTCCCCTTTGTTTGGAGCAGACCTTAAAAATCTTCAGGACCTCTCAGGGGAGAGTGAATCACCTTGATCCAGCTTAACTCGGATGGCCCTCCTTCTAGTGCCAATTTTATTGATGGGTGTTTTTGCACCTTCTCAACATAGGTAGTGCATAAATGCACTACCTCTCTTGAAAGGTAATCTCCAAAAACAAGTTGCTGGAAATCACCCCAAGGTCTCTCAGGTGTTAGGTCATGATATGCATGGAATTTCTCAGTTTGGTTCAATGTGATTCTACTGGTAATCACAGGGTAGACTTACAAAGTTAAGCTGGAGGGAAGGTGAATCTTAAAATGGAGTCCTTGAGATGGGAAAGTTGGTATGCAATTGCTGTAGATTCAAACAATAGTTTTAAACTCCGATTTTAACTTTAGATTTGGCTTTACAATGTGCAATGAACCTTAGCACAGGTTATTTCGAAAAAAAAAAGGGAAAAGGGCAGGGAGGAGAAGGAGTTCCTGGATCTGAAATTCAACAATGAACAATGATCATGGAGGATTCTACTGTGGAAAACCTTCCCAAAATAGAATTTCACTTAACCAAATTATATCACAGTATCATGAAATTTGTGCAAGCTTCTAAGGACTGTAGATATTTAATCATTCATTCATCATAAGCATTAACAAAAAATGAAAATTTAGAGCAACTTTCAATTTAAGTCCAGACTAACTTTACACAGTTGTCTACCATCAATAAACAACATAAAGTATGGAACAAAAAGGTTTCCAACACACATCAGAATGCTTCAAAATCAGTGAACAACATTATCTAAATCTACTAAAGCAAGCTAAAACATGAATAACAACAAAGTAAATCTACTTAAATTAACTAACTATGGGAGAAGAACCATGTAACATGCATTTGAAGCTCAAGAATCTACCAAAAGCATGAACTTCTATTAAAATTTCAGCAGCATGTCATTACAACAACTCAAATCTCTTTTGAAAATGAGAGGAGACCCCCTATTTATAGTGTTCAAAAAGAAAAATGAATGGCCAAGATTGATTTGCATTGTGTGGACAAGATTCACTACAAACTAGGGTTTCCCCTACCCCAAAATATATTACAATTTAAAATACATTCTTGGTCTTTTCCCTATTTTTTCCTCTTGTGGCAGTACTATAGCACTTTTGTCTTTTGCTGATTTCCCTTTTCTGTAGCTACACTATGAGGAATTCATCATCGATAGTAGGTATTCCTTCATTTCTTTTCATGGTCGTGTACTCCACAAATTTTCCGATCAACGCACGGAGCTTATCCCACTCCAATATATCAGATTGGAGCACTTGTAAATTAAATCTCTTTGATTTGTTTGTGACAACATCCCAGTCCTTGTCAAATTTCTACGCATTCTTAATTTCTTGCTTAGACTGAGCGAAGGCTCAAGCAGCAAAGCCCATGAAATCCGGTTTTAGTGCATCTACAGTCCTGTTTTCTATCTTCTTGTGGAAGCAGGGCTTTATCTTCTCAGGATCCAACTCAACTGCTAGCACATCGAAGTCTGTCATCAGCTTTATATATTCTTCACAAACATCCCAAACTTCCTTGATCTAGTCTATCTCAATCTCTACTTCTTGGAGCACTTGTTCTAATACATCCTTTCTATGATCTAGGCCCAACTTCCATGTTTCTACAAGCCAGTGGTCTCCTTTTTCCAAAGCAAATTCCTTTTCCCAGGATTCAACAGGTACCTTGAGGATAGCCTTAAGTTTGGGGTACGTGATCCTATATAGCTCGGGGAAGTCATTGCAAAATTTTCTTATTCCCTCGAGTACTCTTTGGAACTCCAAGAATTTGTTTGCTGTCCTAACCACACGGCTTATGCCCATGTTTTCATTGTAGACGACCTATCTGAACCAATCCTTCGTGGCTTTTGTCCACTTTTTTCTTTTTTGTAGTTGATCAATATGTTCCTTGGACAGTAATTGTGGCGGCACCGAGGATGTGTTGGGAAGCTCTTCTGCTAATGACCATTGCTGAATATATGTTGTCAAATCAACCACTTGTGCCTTCAACTCCTCCTTGGAAATCCTATCCTTGCGCATCTGATGCACGATAGTGGCGGCGAACCCTTGGAGGTGATCAATTTTTTGCTCTCTAGTAGCCATCCCTAAGTCGATGGTGGAGATTTTGTAACTTATTCCTTCTTCTCCCACCACCGGTGTGGCTATTTGCATGGTTCTAGATCTAGAGGCGTCCATTATTAACTAAGATTTGATCTTAGGTTTCTTTTCTTTCTTGGTGCTGATCTAGGCTCAGGCCAAGATGGCTTCAAGCCTTGCTTTCAGATCCTTTGAGGTTGAGGTTTTCTTTTCTAATTGTTTCTTGAGCCACTCAGGCATCTAAGATTCCCCCTTTGGTGATTCATGTACACCTTCTTCCTCTTCATGGGCATGTTGGATCTCAATTTCTTTATTTCTTGGAGTCTCTTACCTGATTCCCTCTTCTTCTTCATCTGAATCCTGAATGAATACAGTTTCCTTTTGTGGAGACTTGGTGGCTGTATACTCTTTGGGGCTATCTTCCCCTTGGACAATTTTCTTTTCTTCTTCTTCTTCATGCCCATGTTCTTCAGGTTGCTTTGTTCCTGGGCTTCTGTGGGTTTCAACCTTTTCTTGGGGTTCATCTCTTCTTTCTTTTTCTCTTCCTCACGTTGAGGTGGAACATCTTCTTGTTCTTTCTTTTCTTGCTCTTCTTGCTCATTCGACAGAGGCATTTCTTCATCATGTTTGGGACTTTCATCATGCTTCCCAGTTGGAGGTTTAGTATCCTCCTCCATCTTATCACTTGATTCCTTTTCTTCCTTGGAAGGCTGCCTCTCTTCTTCCCCTCCAACATTCTTAAACTGTCGAGCTAACTCCTCTTCGAGGTCCGCATCAAAGGTCTCCACAATATATTTGGTGCTAACATCTTCTCCATCACTCTCAGAGGATTCTGTTTCTTCACCTTCATGCACCACTTCATCAATTGGCAGGTGTTGGAACTTGAGATGCTCATGATAATCGTCAAATTCTTCCTCGATCCCCTTTGTGGCCTCCTTTTCTTGTCTCTCCAACTCCTCAGATATTTGCATTGTGGCTTTCATTTTTGGTGGTTCAGTTGGATGAGTGGAGGCGGGAATATTAGAAAAAAATTGAGCCAAGGCAACCTGAATAGTCAGGTTTATGAGCACTCCTGAAAGCTCTATGGGAACGTTCTGCATATGCCAGGAGAATGCCTCTAGAAGTGAGAGCATGGGCATTGGTATTGTTGCTGTTGATAGGGGAAGAGAAGTGGTTAGAGACATGGAAGTAGAGGAAAGCAGAGAGGTGGTGGAAGAGGAAGAATCTATTACCATTACTTGGGCTATGGGTGGAGTGGAAGCAAGGTGGATAGAGATATCCACTACAGGTGGGGAGGTGGTGACCATTTCCTGAGAGGCAACAATAGTAGCAACATGAGTGGCAGAAGGTGGAGACTTTGGTTGCTCAACCTCTACTTTCTCCCCTTCATGGAGAGGGTCTTCTTAGATGGTAGGCATCTCCATGAAACTGCCTGATTTCTTATGTTTCTTGGAAGATTCACCTTTCGAATCCATTCTCCCATATACCTTGGGGTTGGGTTGTTGTTCCATAGCCTCTTTTATCTTCCTTGACCTGGTGGCCGATGGAGATGTTGAAGTTTCTCCTGATGGGGCAGCAACTGTCCCACTGTCTATTTCACTTGCAGGCTCCTCTTCCAGTTTCTCGTAGGTCAGAGGGACCCCTTGTTTCTTTAATTAGGTAATTTTTCTATCAATCCATTCCTTTGTTCTAGCCTCGATGGGTTTGGTTAGAATATCGAGGTCATCAACCTCTTGTTCATCCTAGTCAATTAGTGGCAGCGACAGGTTGGCAACTGCATTGTATCGAGGATCCATTACTGTATTCTCATCCTCCACTACCTGATCCGACACTGGGAACAAATTGACCCTCTTTACAAAATACATAGTCATGCACATGTAGTGCCTGATTCACACTTCATTATCGTCCTTGTAGTTTTCCCATAAATCTTCAATACTATGCCGATGGGCATATTCAGCCGTGACCATCTTCTTCAACTTACCATAAGGGTCCATTAGCAGTCAGGAAGTTTGGAACCTCAAGTGATACTCCACAAGCTCTTTGTCTGAATTATCGACATACTGGGATGTGTGGAGTTCATATAGCCCTTGGCCGAAGGATAGGGGATAAGGGATCCTAGCCTTATGCTTGCTTTTTAGGAGGGAATGTGCATGCCACAGCTACTGAGAGAGTTCTAATAGTTTTATCTTGTCATTGGGATACCGGGGCAACTTGTATGGTTTCTCCGAGAAACCTTTAGCTTGGATGTAGGTGAACTTCGGATACTGAATGAATAAGAAGGAAAAATATTTGAGGAAGGCATTGACACTATGGGAATCTCTTCTTTCAAAGTCACCCTCGAGAAATTTGATGATGTGACCTATGAAAGCGTCATTAACCCTACAATAATCCCTCGTAAAGTTCCTGAATTGTAGCTAAGGGTATCTGTCATAAACCTTTAGTTCTCTACTTGGTTCTTCATGAGGAGCCCTGAAAAAATCTCTGTATTGTGTCTGATCCACCATTGAATAGACCAGGTAGGACATCATATAGAAGCGCAGGGTTTTCTTTACAACCATAAATTGATCATGGAAGCAGACACTAATTATTCCTGCCCAGTAGAACTTAGTTTTACCTTGAAGGATCTCTTCCACTAAATATACCATCCAATCCTAAAAATAGGCCGCAGTTGGGAGGCCCATGACTCTACTTAGCAAGGTCACCAAGTCATGGTAGTCCTCGTAAAAGTCACTGCAGAAGAGCTCCTGGGGCACCTTAGCCGCACTGCCCCTCGTTTCTTTCAACCAATATTGGTTGATAAACCTTTTGCATTTAAGAGGGTCCTCATCCCACATTGCCTTGCCATCCTCTATGGAGCTTCCTCCATCTCTCTGAAGGTAGGGATATGAAAAGTATTTATTATTGACTTGGTAGACATGTCAGCCAAAACATTCTCATCTCTGTCCACAATGGTTCTGGTCTCTGGCTGATATGCCTCCCTACAGGCCATCACTAGTTCAGGGGCAATAAGAGTGGGAGGGAAGCCTGCAGCCTTAGCCAAGACACTGCTTCTGATCCTTCTTGCACTTTTGGTTGTAGGGTTGATCTAGACTCTATGCTTAAACTCATCGATGTCTACGTGTCCGATGTTTGTGTCAGAGACCTCCTTCCAGGTTGAGGTGACTTTGGAGTTTAGAGGTTCCCCTTGGAACTTATATTTCATTTGGTCTTTGTCTTCTTTCCCACGGGGTGTCTTGGCTATTTTATTCCCTTTTTCCTTCTCCATGGCCTCTCCCGAAGGTCCTGCACCTGATTCCATATATCTTGCGAGCAAAAGAGAGGTGAGTACATTCAAGCATGAAAACATGGAAACATTAGCCAAATCTCTGCAAAGTGGTGTTAGATTAGATAAGTCATCATTTAAGAACCTTAACATTTCATTTAGATTTTCATTAGCATTTTGCAAGAGGGAGTTTCAATAGTTCGGGCCCAAGGGGTTGGACTGCCCTGGGCTAATGGCCGTTTAGGAGCTGTAGGAGGGACGAAAATCAGGGCATGACAACCCGCCTGTCCCAACCCGCCTCCAAATTTGGGCAGTTTATGGGATCCACTAAGGAGAGTGCCCTATTTTGGCATGTGGGTCAAAGTCACCTTGGAGATTTAAGGGCATTAAGGCCATCCTTTTGGAAATCAGAGTCAAGAGGAGCCTTGGTTGTTTGGAGTCTATCGTGGGGAATGGCTTTGGTAAAATGACATCCCAGGGGCGGAGTTCCAGCGGGCAAGACCCGCAGCTCTGGAAGGCGGTCAATAACTTGGTTGTTATTTGGGTACTTCGGGTCAGAAGGAGTGTAAAGCTGTTAGGCGATTACCATTTGGAAATGGAAGAGGTGATACAACGGTTCAACACGAGCAACTTGCCTTGTCGAGTCCGAACAGAGATGGAGCCTCCACGTTTACTTTGTTTGTCGATTGAAAGTTCAGTAGCCAAGGTGAGGTTAGGTTCCAAACAGTGGAAGGACATAGGCAGTTTTCCATTTAGTAACGGTGGGGATGGGATGGACTCCGAAAGACAACAACCCAACAGGAAGGACCTGCCGAAGCCTGATCACTTAGCAATTTTAACATTTTTCATTCAAACAACCATGATGGAGTCAGGTCCCGGAGGGAGGAATTCCATTCATCAAAAGCTGTAAGAGACTACAATCTTATTACGGTGGCTCGAGGACAGAATCCCGTGGGGGCTGGGCCCGAATGATGTTAGGCATTTGGTCATTTGGAAGGAAAATGGAGGCGGCCAGTGAAGGGAGACTCGGTGTCTAAGGGGTGGACGAACGGGTTGCAACAGCCGCACTAGAGGACCAAAACATTGACGAAACCCCGCTAGTGGAAGTCTACGAGGTGGGACCCGAGGCAGGCCCTGACTTGAGATTTCATAGGATTTTTAATCATAGGGAAATTGGGAAGCTAGGGTCTGAAGGTCTGGAAATTTGGGGCTTGAAAGCCGCTTGAAACGGAAAATCGTTGACGGAACCTCAGGAACGAAACGCTGCAGACCCAGGGTTGGATGAGTCATTGGATTCCTCATTCTCACCTTATGAGTTTCTGACCAAGTTTTGGATGGTGAAGGGACAGGGCCTCCCTGCGATAGTGGACCTGATAGAGAGGTTTTCCTTTGCATAGTTTAACTTTGTTTTGAAGGCTACCGACAGTGATGAGAAGTCACAGGCCCGCAGAGCGTGAACACTCTGGCTGAAGAATGACGCCGGGGAGTCTAGGTTCCACGACCGTTGTGTTGCTCGATTTTGAGGGTTTTTCAAGTTTTGAGCACATGGGTTTTGGGCGCTCTTGTTTTCTCTACCTAGTTATCAGGGTTTTCTCTCTTTAAATTCATCAATTTTACAAGGAATCAAAGAAAAAATGGAGCGGAGCGTGGGGTAGAAAAGTCACCTCAAGAATTCGATGGAGGAGGCAAAAAATCAACAAGCAAATGCATTGAATCGACTGTGAGACCTGTCGAACTCAGAGGCGGCATTGGAAGATGGCTCTAACTTGTTCTAAACAAATTGGCGAACAAAAAATGACAGTTCAAGGTTTACTATTTATAGACATTCATTGATTAAATGCATCTGATAAATGTGGGTATGACAGGTCAGAAGGTTGGTGATCCGTTATTTGAAAACAACGATGGGAGCACCGAGATCCAATTGGCAGGCGATAGTCGATTGATGGACGTTTGGTAGTTTGGTGATAAAAAAATGATGTTGGAAGGTCTAGGTCCCGATAGGCGGAGAGCCATTAGAGGAAGGCCGTTGGGAATGACCGTGAGGTGAGGGAAACCTATGAGGGGCAGCCCGACAGGGCGGGCCCGATGGGCTCCATGGATGCCAACTTTAAAACATTAAGGCAAACAACTGATGGGAACCCGCAAAGACTTAGAGCTTTGAAAATTTGAGGGGGGTAAAAGCATGGTCAACTCAAGATGACTTCCCTAAAGCTCACTGGTCATTTTGAAACAGGGGGCATGAATAATGAGATGACAACAAAAGCGACCTGGTGAGGCAAAGGTAAGAGAGGGTCCCCATTCCAAACGGGGCATGTGTTCTGAAGGCACAACACCCTCGAGCCCCCATCAGGGTGTGCTACCCCCTAGACCCCCAGTTGGAGGGATGATCCCCCTTGGACCCCTCATGGGGGGGATTGCCCCATGGCCCCCCATCATTGTCAGATGAACAATACCTTATGTAATTGCAAGGTTCACACATTTTCTCAAAAAATCTCCCACTTGTTGGACACCTTACAAGGACATCAGTAGGGTATCATCATCATCTCTTAACTGCAAGGGGACAAAAGGCCCATAGTCTCTGAACAACATCTAAGTTTCTCTATGCTCACAAGATTAGTTAAAGAATCATAAATATTCATCAAATTCTTTACCTTAACCAGTTTCACCCTGCCATATTCGACCATATCTCTAACAAAATGATACTGTACATCAATGTGTTTGGTCCTGGCATGAAATGTTGGGTTCTTGGATAGACATATCGTACTTTGACTATCCAAATAAATTGTCACTACACCTTGTTTTATTCCAATATCTAAACACAGTCTCTTAAGCCAAATGGATTCTTTACAAGCTTGACTAGCTGCCATATACTTTTCTTCAGTAGTGGAAAAATCAACCACAAATTGTTACTTACTCATCCAATTAATCACACCACAAAATAAAGTAAAAACATAAGCATTGGTAGATCATTTGCTATCAACATCACTTGCCCAGTTTGAATCCACATAACCATGAATATCAAGGGAAATCTCATCTTCAGTCATATTACTATGATAACCTAAGGAATAATTTGAGGTATTGTGCAAATATTTGAAGACTATTTTAATTGCATCCCAATGATTTTTTTTAGGATTAGACATATATTTAGAGAGAAATCCCACTGCTTGGGGAATGTATGGTCTTGTACAAACCATAACATACATCAAACTTCCAACTGCACTTTGGTAAGGAACTCTACTCATGTCTTCCATCTTTGATGGAGATGTTGGACAATCTGAAATGGATAACTTTGTTCCAACTGAAACAAGAACACACAATGGTCTACAATCCTACATATGAAACCTCTATAAAATTGAATTGACATACTTAATTTGGACAAGCCATAGCTTTTTGTTCACTCTATCTCTTTTAATTTCCATCCCAAGAATGTGTTTAGCTACACCAAGATCTTTCATTTCAAATTTAGCAGCAAGTTGAGAGTTTAGTTATGAAACCATACCTTTCCCTTTGCCAATAAATAACATATCATCAACATATAATGCAATAAACAGGAAACGATCGCCATCAATTTTATAATAAACACAATGATCTGATTTAGAATGATCAAATCCCAAGCTCAACACATATGTATCAAATTTTTGGTACCACATCCCAAGACTTTGTTTTAGGCCATACAAAGATTTCTTCAATTTGCAAACCAATTTACTTTTACCTTTCATCACGTAGTTCTCTAGATGTGTCATATAAACATCCTCCTCCAAGTCACCATGAAGAAAAGTAGTTTTCACATCCATTTTATCAACCTCTAAATCATAAAAAGCAATAATAGAAAGTAAAAATATAATGGTGTCATTTTTGCAACAGGAGAAAATATCTCACCATAATCAACACCCTTAACTTGAGAGTAACCTTTTGCAACCAACCTTGCTTTGTACTTATCAATACCTCCATCTGAACCAATATTTTTCTTAAACACCCATTTGCAACCAATAGGTTTTCATCCTTCAGGAAATGGTAAAAGATCTAATGTATCATTCTTTTTCAAAGTTTTCATTTCTTCATTCATAACAATCTTCTAGGATTCTGCATCATTCATACCTAATGCCTCTTCTACCGATCTGGGTTCATCCATCTTAGTATTTTCAGAAAAAATACATCTCCAATAATCAGGTGAATACATTTCAAGCGGTTGTTTATGCCTTGTATACCTACAAACAAGTTGAGTTGGAGGTTCTTCCTCCTCTTTTGAAGATTAAGGGCTAGATGAGCTCCCCTCAACTTCTTGTCTATGCATGGGCCTCGATTCAAATTTCTCATGTGTAAAAGGAAATTTAATCACATCTTCCTATTTACTTTTTTCTAGCTGTAATGTAATAGAAGAAGGCTTAGTTTCTCTAAAAATAACACTTGTACTATGTATTACCTTCTATGCAATATGATCCCAAAGCTCGTATCCTTTCACACCATAACTGTATTCGACGAAGATACATTTCACAGCCTTGTTCTCCAACTTTGTTCATTTATCCTTTGGCACATGTGCATATGCCTTGCAACCAAAAACTCTAAGATGTATTAATGAAGGCTTGTGACCTGACCATGCCTCTATAGGTGTCTTATCAACAAGAGCTGATGTAGGAGACCAATTAATCAGGTAACAAGCAGTGACAATAGATTCAACCCAAAACCTTTGTTCTAAACTAGCACCACTCAACACACTCCTAGCGTTCTCCATCAGTGTTTTTTCCATTCTTTTTGCAACTCCATTCTACTATGGAGAATATAGAGTTTCCTTTTATCTATGAATACCAAAATATTTACAAAATCTATCAAAACCATTAGAGAAAAAATTATCGCCATTATCAGTCCTTAAACAAATTTTATTTTCTTTCCAGTCTGTAATTCAACCATTGCTTTAAATTCTTTAAATCAACTAAAAAATTCAAATTTATTCTTTAGAAAATATACCCATGTCCTTCTACTATAATCATCAATAAATGAAACATAATATATGGATTTACCAATTGAAGGAACATATACAAGACCAAACACATCAAAATGAATAAGATCCAATACACCACAAGATTTATGAGAAATCGATCAAAACTGAACACAATTTTGTTTTCCATAAATACAATGCTCAAATAAATCAAATTCAAGATTACAATCAGATAGACCTTCAATGAGGTTTTTATTTTTCAAGGTCCTTAGACCCTTTTCTCCAATGTGGCCAAGTCTTTGGTGCCATAACATAGTTTTCTTTGTAGGTAACTTTGTTTCAAAATAAAAATCACCCTTGGGTACCCAAAAGCCATGACCATTTGCTGAAGGTGAAACTGTCACTTCTTCCACAAACTTTATTTTCATAGAAGTACTATTGCACTCAATAGTGCATGCATCAAGCCTATATTTAATGTGCCATATTTGACACCTCTAGCAATCACCATAACACCTCTAACTATCTTGCATCCTGAATCAAAAAATACTATCTACACACCTATATCTATTAGTATGCTCATAGATAACAAATTTCATGCTAAACTACGAATATGCAACACACCATTAATCCATTTTATTCTAGCATTAGGAAACTTGATTTTAACTTTACCATGGCCAAAAATGTCTAAATGAGAATCATCACCTACCTCCATCAAATTCTTCATATTCAAAAAACCAATCTCTATTAAAGGTCATATGGAAAGATGAACCTGAGTCAATTAACCATTAATCATTACCTGCATGAGTTGCCAAAGCTGCAATGAATGCATCACCATCTTCCTTCTCAAATTCAGAATTAGAATCAAATTTCTTCTTTTTCTTCTTCTTTTCTTCTTTGCAGTCTTTATAAACCTATCCAAGCCTACTGTAGTTCCAACAAATAACTTTGGGCTTTCTAGGAAACTTAGATCTCCCCTTCAACTTGGATTTTTCATGCTTCTCATTCTTCTTGAATTTTTCCTTACGTCTTCCAATAGCCATAACAAGAGAATCCCACAAATTAGGCAAATAACAAAGCAAAATTTGACATTTCTCTTCCTCATCCATTTTGACACCAACTGATGCCAACTAAGCCACCAACATATTGAATACTTCTAGGTGGTCTGTAATTCATCCACCCTCTTCCATTCTCAAGGAATATAATTTCATCCTTAAGAAAATCTTGTTCACTAAACATTTGGCTTGATACATCTCACTAATATTCTTCCATAGTTTCTGTGTAGAGGTGTCTTCATGGAAATTGATTAAAGCAGAGTCTTCCAAGAACAATATGATTAGACCCTTGGCTTTATGGTCCATAACATCATATTGAGCAGCTTGAGTAGGATTTGTAGGCATTGAAACACTCTCATCAATAGCATCCCACAGCTCTCGATCTATCAACAAATCCTCCATCTTCAGCTTCCACATCTCAAAATTATTTAGATAAAAAATTTATCCACCTCTATTCTCCTTGATGAACTTTCCATCTAAAAAATCCTGCAACAAGATCACAAAGTATCTTCTACACAAGCTCCCACTCGAACCTCAATTAGTTCAAAAAACCCAACAACCACAACTAAAACCAAAGGTGATTATGCTATGATACCACTTGTAAGGAAGCTAAGGTAGCAAAACAACTTCCTGCACTAATCTTGAGAGGAGAATAATGCAAAAAAAATTATAGATCTTTAATAGTTACAAAAACTTAAACATAAATAGCATGCATACCAGAACACAGTGATTTACGTGGGGAAAACCCTTTCAGGAGAAAAACCCCACACTCCAAAAGCCGCCCAATATATTATTCATAAATAACAAAGATTACAATATACTTGTAGAGCAAGCTTCTCATAGGAGTATCACCACTCAGAGATATAGAGGCAACATGACCTCTATCAGAATCTTAGAATAAATCACAATACATAACCATAATACAACACCCTCATAAAATAGGGTTGCCTTCTAGGGCAAGTGAAGAGAATAAAATATCAGTCTTTAGATATGAGACATAATGATTTACAATAATAAAGTGTATATAAAATTTGGCTTCCGGGGGCACTGTCCCCGAGCCCCCACCAAGGAATGTTGCCCCCTGAACCCCCAACCAGGGGATAATCCCCCTAGACCCCTTGAGGGGGGATCCCCCCATGCTCTCCCTCATCATCGTTAGATGAATAGTACCTTATGTAATTGTAAGGTTAGACACATTTTCCCAACAAACAAATCATAGATAGAAAGGAAAAATTAGTAGTAATATGGAAATCAAAGAATGTCTTCATGCTAAGTATTCCATGGAATATGATGAGCATATGCGAAGAATGGTGAAACTTGCTACAAGTGGAGGTACAATTGAGGATCAATTTGGAAAAGTGATGGAAGGAGAAAAGCTAGAAAAAACTGTTCATATGAGTTGTTTTTCATATTTTTTCCAGAGGGCATCCTATGACAGACTACCTAGAACATTTTAATATATTATATTTTTTGGGTGTTCCTAACTTTCCTAGCGGACATTGGTCAATAAATGCTGGATGGGAATGGGAAAGTTGTCTTGCTGCAGTGGAAAAGCAAGATTTAAAGGAGAAAGTAAAAGAGTCAAACTTCATTGCATTATCTTTAGATGATGTTACTATGGTACATAATACTTCTTGGGTCTGTATGCATCTGTATACTATAAAACAACATGTCCACCAAGCTCATCTTCTTTGTGTTCATAAAATGAAGGACATTTCAACATCACAAAATATATTTGAACTAGTTAAGAAATATTTAAATGAAATTGGAGGTATGGATGACTTGACAATTGCAAAAAAGTTGGTGTGTGTAGGAGTTGATGGAGTTGCAGTAATGCAAGGTCACAAGACTGGTGTTTTCACAAAGTTACAAACTACTTGTGCACCATACATGCTTGGCATTCACTGCATGTACCACATAATGAATTTATCATTTAGAATTGTAAGAAAGTATCCTATAATATCAAAAGTTGAAAATCTAGTCTATGAGCTCTACACATACTTCTATTGAAGTCCCACACATTTTGTGGAATTTCAAAAAATTTCCAAGGAAATAATAGGAGGAAATGTAAGCTTCTTAAGGATGTTGATACCAGATGGATCTCCTTGCATGTACTTGTGCAATGAGTTCTTTCAGAATATCGATCCTTGGTTGGAATAATGTATGAGCATCACAACATAGTAGAAAAATCTCAGATGACCTCGTACATAGGTTAAGTGATATAAAGACACTCTTAACTTTAGCTAGTCTTCTCCCCATGCTAGATGAAATGAAAAATCTTGCGAAGAAATCCAAAAAAGAACTATGTATATCTATGAATTTACCAAACTACGTAGAATGACATGCATGGCCCTCGATAATCTATATCTAGATCTAACATCTCAAAGCCCAAGTTTTGTATGCTAGCAAATAATTATAGATTTGAATAATCCTAAAAAATTATTTATAGCTTAATGCAAGTGAGAAGTTATGTGTCTTTGTACATGGATTTGAGATACCAATGCACTGTTGTACGGCGGTCAGGTGCTCTATCAGAGAAGAACCTATTACAAAGGAAGCTTTAATGACATTGTTAAATATGTTAGTGTTATTTTGAAGGATATTGCAAAATCTATTTCCATAGAGATTTATCAATGATTCCTCGAGATGAAATACTTGAAGCCATGTCTATTGTGTATCCTCAATTTAGGACTTGAGGCAACTGAGATAGCCCAAGAAATTTTCATCAAAAAGTAAATACCTTGGCTGAACACTTTTTGAAAAGTTCATAATACAATTTCCAGACAATAGAAGGAATTACAAATGGAAATAAGCTTAGAGAACAATCTAAGCATTTTGCATTAAGTATGATGAACCGGTTTGAGTCCATGGAGAAACCCATAGATGAAAGATCAATAAAAAGGGCTTGGACAACCTTAGGTCAGAGTGAAATATTTCATGATTCGATATCAAAATATTTCAAACTTGCTGATTTATGTCAAACAATGATATTGGGGTTGGTGGAGGATGAGAGATTTTTCAGTGAATTGGGGTTTTTGAAATCAAAGTTAAGAAACAAACTCTAGACAAGAATTTGGAAAATTTCTTGAGGGTGTTTGGAACTATGTATAATGCCAAAAATTTTCCTTTTGAAAGGGAATTCACAATTTGGAAGTCCATATGCGAAAGAAGAGGGTTGTGCAACACTTGAAAAGCTGGTAGTGGTGGCACTAGTAGTGGCACAAATGATAGTGAAACACTGAATGTTGAATTTGAGATGTAGTTAAGCGGATGCACGTAGCCTGGAGAAGAAAATGAAGACCTGACTCAAAATCAAGATGAATCTTTATCTCAGTGTTAGAGTGAGGACCTTGACTTGATTTGGAAAATGGAAGTGAATTAGCAGTTTTTAGGTATTTATACTGCACTTCATGAATCATATTCCAAACTATAGTTGATGATATTTTATATTGTATTCCATGAAATTGTGAATTAGATTGAATACATTAACATATTACTAATAATTTTTTCTATTTTAATTGTGTCATACTGATAATTTTTACATGTACTCAGTGATTCATCATTCAACTCAATTCTTAATATTTCCTTGCTAGCATGGATTTGTGCATAAAACATAAAACTTGTAGTAAAGTAAAAATTTGATTTTTGATTTGATATATGATTCTGCATTAATCTTCACACTATGAATTATTTTGATCAGTGCCTCATTTGCAACTAAGTCAGAAAATGAAATATACTCCTACAATAGACCAACTCATGGCTTATTATAACCTCACCGCCTTACAATAAGAAACCAAGCAAATAAAAACACTTATCACACTACTTATAAATTCCTATTACATTCACATAATCTTTGATAAATAATTGAAAGGAATATTAATCCATTCCTTGAATAGAAGCTAACAGTTCAACATCCATAACACATGATATGATATGGCAACTTATAAATATTTCTTGATTAATTTGAGTCAAAGACAGTGAATACAATATGGGAGAGAAATATGGGTCAATATTCAAAATTAAAGAAATACACTTAAGTATTTGAGTCATCTTTTGTTATTACAGATCAAAATTATAGAGTTATCAAATAGCTTAAACTATGAAAAAAGAGCTTACAAAGAATGAGATGAAAGATCAAAAAATTAAGACCATTTGAAATTTTGAATGAGGCTTAGGATTCCCTTTTATAACATAAGGGAAGCAACAAGGAAAGAAGTCAAGAACCTCATCCCATACCTTTTTGGCAACCAAAATATCAAACATGAGGCATAGGAATAAAAGCATGGATCCACTCACAGGATGGGTAACCAATTATACTTTTCATTCCATTCCTTAAACATATTTTCAGAAGGCTAGTCATGAGCTAAGAGCTTTTCCACATTCTCCAAATTTTGATGATACTTGGCATCAAGTAAAAAATTGGCCTCTCTACAAAAAGTTTCCATCATTTGTTCTACATTCACCATCCTGTCTGAATAGGAATTAAGCTGATTTAAATTATCAAATTTTTCATCTTTGTAAATTAGAGAGAGGAGTGTGGGGATTACAATATTGAAACTATCCTTCCATTTCTCTAGGGTCTTCAACTCCGCATTATCTTCTAACAAGTAGGGTACAACCCTTTTGTCAAAATTTATTAAAGAGTTTATTTCTGGTCGTGCAACTTCAATTATACTTTCAAAATACCCAAGTTATGATTCTGTGCCATCTTGACAATCTCAAAAGTAAGATAGATACTAGGTGGGACATTAGATGTGTTTGCAAATCCCTTATAAATACCTTCCAAAGATGAAAATATAGGATTCCATTGTTCAAATATACATTTGAGCCACTCTTGATCCCCACTTATTCTGGTAATGACATATCCTAAATTTAGATATGACACACAAGTATATTCCAGCCTTCTTAATATTTTAGACAGTTTGTGCTCTAGGATGAACATTGCAATGTGCCACACATTCTCCTTTTTCTGATTCAACTAAGCATTATTCAAGTGATCTTCTAGAATTTGAATTTTTTTTTAAGCTCTACATTTTCAATCATCACATGAGCTTGGGGAACTGTGGAAGAGGAGCTTTCTTGCACACTTTCAAGAAGGGATGTTTTTTGAGCTAATAATACCTGTTGTTGGGTGTAAGCTTCCATGAGATCATTATGTTCCTTCAACACTATATTAATTTTATCTTGCAACCTTCAAACAATAGCTTCATTAAACTTGGAAAAATCTACCACTAATGCAGTAGGTTTAGGGGCAAAGGTGTCAAATACCCTATTTACAATCAAGCTCCCTTTGATACCATTACCCTTTGATGCTTCATCAATCATAGGATTCTTTGTAGTTGGGGAAAGGGCCCATATTGCAAGGGATTCCCAATGTGGGTTGAACCCTAATCTTGACAATGCCATCTTTGCTTCCTCTTTTGTGGAGAAAATATCTCCTTGTTTCCTAATAGTATCAAAGACAATTGCAAAAAAAATATCCCATTTAGGGAGTAGTAACAATCCACTATCTTCCACCATGCTTATCCCTTCATCAAGCATAATGTTTTTAGACTTAGAATTCATTTATGCCCTTACCTTTGCAACTACTTTATCATAATTTTCTCTAGGCACATCTGCTTGTTCCAATCAAACTCTTTTAAGGTATTCCTCCCTCTTAGATCTCAAAACAAACTCTTTAAACTCTTGGGATTTTATAAACTCATCATTAGACATGAATTGTGAACATTCCAATTCCCTCACATCATTGAGGTTATCTCTCCCTATAGCCACGTCCAACCCGAACCTTTGTTGAAGAAGGCCAACAATATTTGATCTTGGGGGATGACATATATTGCTAAATTTAATCCATGGTGATATGAACATATTCACTTTCATCTAGATTGATGGGATTGTCAACCAATAATGGTGGTTGTTCAATTTTCATCCTCTTCTATGGTTGATCTCTTGGGGGAGAATTATAATACACACTAATTGTTTGAGGGGGAGGAGAGGGAGTGACCTGTGGTGGGTCTATTTGCATATTTTTTCTAATAACAGGCCCCTCGGGCTAGGGCCTTCTGATAGAGAGGTAAGGTATAGGCTGCTTTGTTGGTTTTTCTTCCAGGATAGGGGCCTTACCTACAATTTTGTCAAAATTCTTCAACATTGCCTCAATATTGGAAATTGGGTCAACAACATCAGAAAATGCATCACGATAATCCTTATCATTCTCTATCCTAACAACCTCTGCCTTGTTGAATGCAATCCATTTCTCCTTTCTATTTTCCACCTTAGTTTCATCCTTACAATTTCTTTTGACATCTTCATTTACATCAACTTGATGGAAAAAATTGGACCTTCTGATACTTTTCTTGAGCTTGTTTATGAAACCTTCAGGATCAAAACCCATTAATTTTAACTGAGATAACATGTATTCCCCAAGCATATCTTTCAGCCTATTTAAGGCACCTCTAGTTGAAGTTAAATCTGAAAATGCAGTAACATAAGGGAAAAAGACCTTTTCTTTTGTTTTCTTAAATGAGACTAATCAGTTTCATTCAATTGCCATATAATTTTCATGAATGCCAACTTGGGTGACACATATCTGGGTAGCACATGGGGGGCTTGAGGGTACCCATATATTCTAATAACAACTGAGTTGTCATGGACATAAAAATGTCCATAGTTATGCTATACTCCTAACTCTAGCCTCCTCTTTTTGGGCCTAAGGAAATCTAAAATTTCCTTATGCAATCTGATTCCAAGTAGACCCAACCTTGCCATGACTTGTCTTACAAAGTAATTCTCAAAAAAATAGTCAGACTCACTACAATGTTTGTCCCAAATATGGGTCCAACATTGCATTGGGAGAGCGTTTCCCTCTTTATCTTTCATGTTCAGTTGTAAAACTCTACTGAAATGATATTTCCCTTTGTATAAAAGCATATGGAAAAGGAGAGAATACCACATGAATTTCACCTCCTTATCGCTTCTCTTAATTCCCACCAATTGATTGTAAATAGCCTCAACTAAAAAACTAGCATAGTTAAAGTCACTATTGACAAAAGGATGTTGTATATCAACAAGCACATACATAAGCTCAGTGTCTCCATTTTTTGAGCGTGCATCTTTTCCCAACACCTAAAAAAGTTGCACCTAGGGAATCTAGGGATGTGTGCATCAAATGGGTTAGCATTCTTGGTGCCACTTTATGTTTTGTATGTAACATTATGATAAATATTTAATGTGGGGCTGCACATTGGGGAAAATATTTAATGCTAGGAAAACTTAGTACCAAACACTAAGTGTGGGGTTAATGGATTTGTAAGCTCATGGTATTAGTCACATGGTTATATGTAATACCACTTGGTGATTTTGTGTAAGCTTGTTTCTATTAAAAAACACATGGGTTGTTATCTAAGGTTGGATAGTTAGCTAGTTGAGATAATCTTTTATTAGAATTTGTGAGGTTTGGAGCATGACATCAGATGATTGGTTACATGCTTGTTCATATGGAGTGGTTGTAGATGGATTGATGTTTCAAAGGTATTCATGAAGGAATCTAAAGATTTATTGTAATATTTATAGCTGAATAATACATGAGTGATGGATGCTTTTGGAGGTTGGGTATTTCCCTCTTGAGGGTTTTCCTAGGGTATAGCTTGTGTTATCTTTGATGGTATGTTGTCTATTCTTTTGCATATAGATTCTGAATACTTGTTTGAATAGATTTCTCTATTTGGGTTATGTGGAAATTATCTTGGGTGGATATATATTTTCTTTCACACTCTTCAAATTATATTTCATTATCTCATATCTCTTCTTCTCAAACATTTTCTTTTCAAAATCATGCTCGCTACCCTCATGAATACATGATATAAAATTTGATAACCCACCACATTATAAACACTTTTCATTTAAATAATTATTTTTATAGAATATGCAACCATCATATCTAACACATAAAAATAAATCTAATTGTAGTGTCAAAAATTATGGTTCGTGACATTTTCACGCTTGTTTGGGCCCTCATTAAATTGAGCATAATGTTGCCTTGATTTAGTGCTGTGATGTGTTTAACACATTCAAATTAGGTCTTGAGCCCTTGTGAACTAAATGAACTTAATTGTACCTTATTTTGGGTGTTGTAAAGTGTTGTACCACACTTTCACACTAATCTAGGGTTTTCATTATTAAATGAGGCTTCTTTATGCTTTAATTGACCTTATTTTGCATCCAAAAACCTTAATTAATGCATCTTTCCGAGGATAATCCCAAAATAAACCAACACCCAATAATAATTCATGTCTTTTTAGGTTATGTGGCCCATATTTATTGATCTAGGACACATATTCCACCTTGGGCATATGAGTCCCACCTAGGTTTTGGGGCCCCGATCCTAATTTTACATCATTCTAAGCATTTTTGAAAAATGTGTCCCATAGTTAAGCCTAATGGGACTCATGTGTAACTTATGGCATATGAGTCCCATGTCGCCCAAAATCAAATTTAATTCAAATTCTTGGTGGGATTTTATCCTCCTAGATCTGATGTCAGCTTGTAATGTTGTAATTTCGAGAAATTTGGCATTAAAAGGTATAAATAAAAGGTTATTTCACTCATTTTTCACCTAGCAACTTGAGTATTCATGCATTATAGAAAATTGGAATTTACAAGAGCATTCAAGTGTTTACAAGAGCATTCAAGAGTTGTTTATCAAGCATTTTGGAGCATTATTCAAGTATCAAGCATCATGTCAAAGTCATCATGCATCATGTTTGTTTTTGAGGTAACAATTGTTATGTAGGGTTTCATGATTCATGGAAGCATTCAATTCAAGATCCACAACATTCAAATAAGAATCAAGATCTACATCCACTAGAGCCATTTTATACATGTTTTCAACACTTTATTGCTAGGGTTTGTGTGTGATTTGTAGATCTAGGTTGAAGACATGTTGAAGAGCAAGTTTGGAGAAATTTTTCAAAGTGTTTAAAGTTGTCAAAGTTGTCACATTATTTTGGAGATCATTAAAGGACTTCTACAAAGTAGAATTTGACAATCTAGATCCAGAAATCAAGTTGAGAAGATCAAGCAGAGATTGAAGAGAAGGTCCAGATCTCCTGATTCTCTGAAAATGCCAAATTGGATTGATACACCACTTCTGACGTATGAGTCCTATTTCAATGAAATTTATAGATTTCAAGTGTTTTAGACATATCTCTGCTAGATTCCTGTTCCTACCCAAAAACCCTAATCTGGGACTAAATTACCTAGACTGGTGTATGAGTCCTAGTAGACATTAATTGTAGTGTTTTCAGCATTTCAAGTCTTCATTCAATTTGGAATACAGGTTTCTAGGTGCACACCTCTGATATCTCAGTTTTACATTCTATTTTGCATTCATTTCTAGGTCCTTTACTGAAGCTTTGCATATTATTAGGTGGGCAAGTGCATGAAGATGGGTAGCCAATTTGTGGCCAACTTTTTAAAATAGTTTTGAAAACTCATAATGCGAGTGTGTTATAACACGCTCGTGTTATGGCTTGGTATGCCGAGCCTGAGGCTCGGCCTCAACAAGCCCATAACATGAGTGCGTTATAACACACTTGCGTTATGACCTATTAAAAGTAAAAAAAAAATTTGAATCATTCTTGCATTTGACTGTGTTTTTCTCTTTCCTGTGGCCAAAACCGCCATTTTTTGTGCTCACATCCTGGTAGGAGGTATTTTGAAAAATTCTTCATCAATGGTTGCTGTTTATCATGAGGATGCCACCACGTCGATGAGGAGGTGTGAGAGGTAAGGATTATTTTGTTTTGTTTTGAATTTGTTAGTTTTAGGATTTTTTTTTGATTTTTTTTTTTTGAATTTTTAGGAGATGTTAATCAACCTGCAAACCCTCCTCAAAATCCTCAATAAGCACAACAACATTAAGAGGAACAAAATCCTGAACAAGCACAACAACAACAAAATCCTCAAGTTAATCAACCACAACCTCAATCTCCTCCACCAATCCCTCAACATCCTCATGGCACTCAACAAAACTTAATGAGAGAAATTGAGAACAATAAAAAACAAATTGAGGATTTAATTAGGAGGTTGAAAGATCCAAATGGTTCAACCATGGAAAGAATGACCCTAGGAACTTCATTGAAAGAAATGTTAAAACATGTAGATTCAATCAACAAACAATTAACTAGTTTGCAAGATAGGAGGCAAGTAGCCAGGGCTTATTACCAAGATAAATTATCATATAAAGATGCAAAAGATTTAAAAATTACAAAATGTGATTTGTGCGCATTATTCACTGACCCACGGTCAAATGCAAATCTCTCCATCAATGCGAAGAGGTTTCCTATTTATTGGTGCCACCACCAAGAGATTAGGATTTTTTTTTGGGATAGGTGGTACATGGTTTTTGATGACCCACCATGCAACAATTGTGAAGTTCCACAATATTTCCTTAGGAAACTATACTGTGAGTTCATCTTGAACAAAATCCCAAATTATTTTGATATGAGGGACTTCCAGGGGAGAGATCTGGTGCACAACATGATCCTACGTAGCAAGGGAGACGACCTCTTGCTACGCCACCTCATGAGCACATCGTCATCCCTTCCATTGTGAAGGAGAGTGCTGACGTAGAGACTTTGCAAGCCATCAACTCTTTGACCCAGAGTGTCATTCAACAAGCCAACCCTATTCTATAGCGCCATCTAGGGGAGTCTTCAAGTGGTGGGCTTCGATCCCATTTGTGTCAATCTTGCAGGGCGACTTGTTCATATGAACCCACCGACACTTAGAAGGCTACTACGTAGGATCCATCTGCAACTATGGAGATGGCAAGGGCAACTGTCATTTTTCATGTGGCCTATGACATTGATACTCAGGTAAAAGTTAGCATGTTGATGGAATTTAATTTATTAAATTTTGATTTCGGAATGCAAGATTAACTAATTTAGTTTTATGATTTTAATAAAATTGCAGGGTCACAGTGTTGATATTGGATACACCGGCCCCACACCTAATTATTTCTCCACTGCACCTACTGTTGAGGTATGTAACTAGTAAACAACTATAAATTTATTACATGTTAATAGAATTGTTTGATGAATGGTATTTTAATATGTGATTTTCGATGTTGAATAGGCTAATATTGGAGGTTTTGTGGGAACACCTCCTAGTGCCAGTGGATTTAGTCAAACCTACACACATGTAATAGAATAAATATTTTAACTAATGAAGTGTACTTAATAGATTTGTGTAGTTTATATTCATATCGTTGATTACGTTGCATTGCACATCTTTCAAACTCAAAGCATTACTTCACATTCCATAACTAATAACTAGATGTTGATAGATGACAAAGTTTCAACTACAATATAGTTGTTTAGAAAGTCAACATAAGCAGTGATGCAATTACTTCACATAGCATAAATAATAAGTAGGAGCAACTTCCAATTGCATTTGCTTGTCATGGCATTCCATGAGACCACTTTTTATTGAGGTATCTTTTCAAATAGTTCATTGCCTTGTCTATGCTATGGATGCTTAGAAGGAATATATATGAAAGAATACTAAGCACAGTATTGCACGAGTTGTTTGAAAAAATGCCTTAAAGAAATGTGGTCTCATGGTGATGTCCATTACCATGAGACCCAATTTATTTGAGGCACTTTTTCAAACGTCTCACTTCCTTTTCTATGCTACCACATTTTCCATACATGTCAACCAAAGCATTTTATCAAACAATTCATTTCCTCATTGCTATGGCTAAAAACTTAAAAAAGGTGCTTTCCAAGAAACTATGGATGCTTGGAAAAAATCTATCAAAGCATAATAGTAAGCAATAGCATAGACAAGGAAGTTAATAGTTTTAAAAAATGCCTCAAAGAAATGCGGTCTCATGGTGATGGAATGCCATTCCATCACCATGAGACCACATTTCTTCAAGGCATTTCTTCCGCTAAACAACTCACCACCCTTTTCTATGATACCACATTTTCAATACATGTACCAAAAAGCATTTTATCAAACTACTCACTCTTTGGGTCGCTATGCATAAAATCCTAAATTAGGTGCTTTCCAACAAACTATGGATGCTTGGAAAAATCTCTTTCAAAGCATAATAGTAAGCAATAATACCATGGAGAAGGCAATGAACTATCTAAAAAAATTCCTGAAAGAAATGCAGTCTTATGGTGATTGAATGCCATGACATACATTTGTTTGTAATGGCATTCCATCACCACTTGGTGAGACTTACTTTGAGTGAATTTTTCAAATAGTTCACTGCCTTCTCTATGCCACCATAGTTATCGTACATGTCTATGAAATAATTTTATCGATGGTTCATCGACTTTCTGCTATGGGTAAAAGCCTAAAAACACGTGCTTTCGAACAATATATGGATAGGGAAAATAGAAAGCATGATAGTAAAAAATATATAGTTTAATAAGTACTCAAAATTTTGTTCATTATCTCATACATTATAAGTAATTACATGTATCACTATTGTAGTTTTTGTGACTGAATAATTTGTTGTTTTATTTTCAGATGTTGCAAGCGAAAACACCTCCAAATGTGACGAGGGAAAGGGAGATCAGTGTTTCATTTGCTATAGAATCCTCAATGGCTCTGATAGGGGAGGTATGAGGAAAATTAATAAATTTCAATTTACATTCATTGTTATAGATGTTAGTTAGTGAAAAATCAAACCATTATTGATTCGTAGTTTAATTTCTATTTGGATGGTTTATACAGGGCTTCAACATGCCTCAACATGGGCATTTGAATATTTCCCTCGTGGAGAGTGATCATCAGATGGTGGTAAGTGATTATTTTGTTAAATATATCATTTTTTATAATGTAATTTATATATATTAATGTCTTTACTTCTTATTGTAATAGATAATACTTGACCAAGAACTAAACCCTAGGAGGAGCACCAAGAGCACTCCTCAACCACAACATAAATGAGTGACAGACGTATCGTCATACGATCGACAAGGAAATGGTAAGAGTTTATTTTGAGAGAATGGAGAGCAATGACTTTTGATTCCAGAGCCCTTTGTTGTATGCCTATATGAAATTTTTGTACATATTTTGTATTGGATATATTTGACATTGTATGCCTATATGGCATTGTCGTAAGCCTATATGGCTATTTTGTACCTATATTTTATACTTATATCGACATATATTGATGTATGCCTACATGGCTATTTGGTTAATACAAATATTTTTTATCGACGATGCCCATATTTGTATTATAAATCCATGGTTCAGTAGATATGAGTTACGTGTATTGAAGTGTATACTTTACAACTTATGTGTATACTTTGTGACTTACGTGTATTCCAATGTATACTTTGCTACTTATGTGTTTTTTATGCTTATACCTTGTATTCATGCATATATACTTTGTATTAATTTTTGTATACTATGTATTCATGTGTATACTTCAAGGCTTATGTGTTTTTGAGTACTTATGATTCCCTTATTCACATGTACATGCTTGACTTATTCGCATGTATACTTATTAATTGGTTAGCCCTAGCATTGATCATTGTTGTCCTTCATGGTTTGTCTTGAATATTAATTGATTGATGTTAAACAAATTTATCTAAAAGCAAAAAACACTTTTTCAATTGGCATTCCATGAAATGATTCATAAAAAGATTCCAATATATTTAATCCTTTGATTGGAACAACTCAATTAAGAAAAGGATACATAATCTTCACAACACTTGCAAAACATAATATTTATAGTAGATGAAGTAGTTAACTTTTTGACACATTATCATACAAACATTTATCTTGAATAGTCTTTAAACATTTTCACAGCATAGTCCTCATAGTGCAAAATGAATTGTTATGTTCTTGATCCATCACCATATAAACACGTCGAAATATTTATATGTCAACTTTTTGCAATATTATTTCTTGTATAGGAAATGGACTCAGGAGAAAGCAAGTTATATAATTTATAATACAAATAAGAAATGGACTCAACTGTGGAGACATTATTTATCACACAAAATAATAATTGTTCACGAGAGCATCACTTGTTTCTCTTAGACTCCAATTTTCAAGCATAACAAATCATTTCAAATGAAAATGACAAAATGCTTCACAACAAAAGTTGTTAATTGAGGAAAAATAAAAAATTTTGAAGTTCCACCATTGTAAGAATTTACAATTGGTTGTATATTGTTGTAAGGGCAAGGAGGATAATTGAAAAATGTCTTGCGCTTGCTAGACTTGAGGATGATTGATGCAATGACAGGGATGCCTTCAATCCACTTTCACCATACAAAGAACTTCCAGCCATGTTTCTTCCCCCAAATCACTATCTTGGCTTGTTTTCAATTTTTCACCTAGTCTCTCTAGTAGGTCGGCAAACCTACCTTTCTTGACATAACTTTCAAATTTTCTAAACAATATCTCCAACCCTCATTATTTTCAAACACCCTTTACCACATACTTTCACATGCCTCAAAATCCCATGAGACTCTTTTGAAACAAAACCCTCAACCTAGTGCTTCAACACTATCCTAGACCCCCAAATAGGTCTATTTAACAAAGAAACACCCTCTCAATCACTCTTCCAATTGAAAAAAACCATTGGGAAGAATTTTCCAGTTTTCAAATCCACAAAATCCACAATTTTTAGGGCGTGATTGGCCCTCTAACCCCACTATCCTCTAAACCCTCACTTTTCTCAAATTTCAATAGGGTTTATTGAAAAACCCATATCCAGACCTCATACAACCTCAAAACCTCTTCCAAAACTCTTCATTCTTCCCGCACAAACTTAATTGACCACCAAATTATGCTGCTCCTGACTTTACCCACTTTTACTCCCTCAAACCTCTCTTTTTCATTCAAAACCCCTCTTTTCCCAACTAGGGCATCATGCCATAACATAATTTTGACCTCCCTTGTACTTACAGACCTTTTGAACACATCAAAATCCACAACCTCACCCTATTTCCAACCTATTCTAACTTATTCACAAGCAATTTCTTCTTTTCACTTCTTCTAGCCTTGCTTTTAAGGCCTAAATTCTAAATTTTCTATAGGGGAAGTGTTAGTAATCTCTTCCAATACCTTTACCAATGCTATTTTCTTATTCCTACTCCCTATCCTACTTACATTAGGCCCATTCCACCAAGAAACAACCTGAAAAATAGGTGGAATGGCCTATTTCAACATATTACACTCAAACCCTTGTATGAGCAAGTTCAGACTAGTTTCATAAATCTACTTCTAAGTTGCTTGGAACTTAATAGAATTCCATAAGAATGGATTCAAATCAAAGCTAAAACCATTCTAAAACATATTCAATTCATCTTCTAGAGAAAACATCTCATTGTATAGACTCGTACACAGGCTGGAAATGAATAAAATGCACAAAAATTAACAAAGAAACAAAGATATTTGATTGATATTCTCCTTCAAACTCTTCAAAAACCACTAAATTTGATTTTCCAACATATATAAACCTCAAAAAACTCCTTCTAATGACTAAAACTACCTTTCAACTGCCCATGATTGTTGGGCTTCCACATGAGAGCAATTTTTACATTTTTGCTTGACAACATTTTTGACAATTTTGCAATTTTTACATAATTGACTCAAATGACCCCACACTAACTCAAAACAAAAAAAAAAAACATTACAAAATGACATATCATGGCCTTATTTGACATTATCATGACTAAAACCACTAAACTAGACCTACTTCATCAAATGGAGGAACAAGGTGCCCTGCACCAATGATAATATGTTTTTTGTTTGGAAAAATCATACTTCTCAACCATCGTGTGTATGTTTCTCTTTTCAATTTTTTGCATGCCATCATAAGGGATCGCTGGTTGAACATAGCTCAGAACAATTACATGTGTTTGGGTGTGAAAGAGGACTATGCCTAGCATACATGTACCTATCGGGATGCGTTGGAACAATTTTTTTGGTCACACGAATTGCAAAATGAAAGTTGCACCACTTTGCAACTTTACACTGCTTGCATTTGACACTTTTTCTGGATCAAGTGAAAACTAGACACCACAGGGAAATGAATCCAAGATAACAAAAACTGAGAGAGGTTATTGTAGAGGGGCCTAACGATCCCGTAAACCCCATGCAGAGTTCATAAGTGTCATAGTTTCTATAATAGACTCACAAAGATTGCTTCCCTTTGCACTTTGGACCCTTAAGGGATCGGTTTCAATTGAACATAGCTTGAAGTGATTCCATGTGTTTGGGTATGAAGAAGACCATTCCTAGTGTAAACACACCCATCCAGATGTGTTGGAACAATCGGTTTGGTCACACGAGTTGCAGAACAAAAGTTACACCACTTTGTAACTTTCAACTACTTGCATTTGGTAACTTTTTCCTCAAGTGAAAATTCACCACCATGGAAAAATACCTCCGATATAGCAAAAATTGAGAGAGTTATTGTAGAGGGCCCAACGCTAATCCTATAAGATCAGACGAAAATTTTCTAAGCATCACAATATCTAAGCAACAACATGCTAAAGTTTGCAGCCATTTTGCACTTTGGACTCTTAAGGGATCGATCCAGTTGAATGTAGCTCAGAGAGATTCCACATATTTGGGTATGAAAGAGGACCATTAATAGCATAAAAATGCCTATTCAGATGTGTTGAACAATCCGCTTAATACATGGAAGTTTGCAAAACAAAAGTTGCACCACTTTGCAACTTTCAACTACTTGCATTTGACAACTTTTTCCCCAAGTGAAAATTCGCCACCACGAGAAAATACCTCTGAGATAGCAAAAATTGAGATAGGTTATTGTTTAAAGGCCCAAAAAAATCCCATAGGATTAGACAAGAAGTTTCTAGGCATCACAGTAGTTGACTAACATGCTGAATTTGACAGCCATTTTGCACTTTGGACTCTTAAGGGATCGATCCGGTTGAACATAGCTCGAAGCGATTCCGCATGTTTGGGTGTGAAAGAGGACCGTGCCAAGTGTAAAAATATCTATTTAGACACGTTGGAATAGTTTGTTTGGTCACACGAATTGCATAACGAAATTTGCACCACTTTGCAACTTTCAACTACTTGCATTTGACAACTTTTTCCCCAAGTGAAAATTCGCCACCACGGGAAAATTCCTTTGAGATAGCAAAAATTGAGAGAGGTTATTGTAGAGGAGCCCAACATTATCCCATAGGATCAGATGAAAAGTATCTAAGCATCACGATATCCAAGTAACACCATGCTGAAATTTGCAGCCATTTTGCACTTTGGACTCTTAAGGGATCGATTCAGTTGAACATTGCTCGGAGCGATTCCGCGTGTTTGGATGTGAAAGAGGAACATTCCTAGTGTAAACGTACCTATTTAGACGTGTTGGAACAATCCATTTGGTCACACGAGTTGTAGAATGAAAGTTGCACCACTTTGCAACTTTGCACTGTTTGCATTTGACACTTTTTCCATCAAGTGAAAACTGGACACCACGGGAAAACTACTCCGAGATAACAAAAACTAAGGGAGGTTATTGTAGAGGGGCCCAACCTAATCTCATAGGCTTAGATAAATATTTCATAAGCACCATGGTTTTTGAGTAATACCCCACCAAAGATTGCTGCCCTTTTGTACTTTGGACCCTTAAGGGATTGAGCTGATTGAATGTAGTTCAAAGTGATTCCACATGTTTGGGTGCGAAAGAGGACCATATCTAGCATAAATGTACCATGCCTAGCATAAATCCATAACTTTTGATCAAAGAATTTGGTGCAAGTGCACCATGATCAAGACATGAAATTGGGGAATCTTAGTTTGGTTTCTTTGAAAGTTTGAGTCTTTGGATGTAATAAAGCCATGTCAAGGCCATTCTAGTTTCTAGGGGGTTTATTTTTGTGTCATTTAGGTGATTAGGGAGTTTATAGTGCAATAAAGAGTTAAAATTGAAAACTTGTCAAATTTGTAACAAATTTGAATGACAGTGGCTAGATTTTTGAAAAGTTGTTTGTTTGGTGGTTGAAGTTGGTTGGGACAAGGTAGTTGTGTGTATTTGTGTTTAAAAATGCCTCACATGGTTTGAGCTTGAGGTTGGAGATGCTGTACTTAGAAGATCAATAAAATTCATTGTTTCCTTGCAATTTTCTATATTTTTTACCATAAATCTTATGTTTCCTTGAACTGTACGATTCCATACAGGGTGATTGTTCTCTCTTTTGGATGGAATTTGGTGGGAAGCAGAATTAACCCCATTTTAGTTTTGGATTGGTTGGATTTCAAGTGATTTTGTGCATTTTTGAAGCCAATTACTGAGGGTTGGTCTGTATACCCTGTTTTAAGGGTTTTGAGTGCATTAAAATGTCATATTAAGCCTTCCACCCACTGTATGCTTTTGTAACTCATTGGAAAGGCTTAGTTATGGTTATAAAACATGTGTGCAAATTTTTGTGTGCAAGGGAGGAAAATATGCGGTTTTTAGGTGATTCCCTAGATGTCAAATGGTGCATTTTTTAGTGGAAAATGGTGGTTTAGTGCTAGGGTTTGAAAAAATATTTGGGGGCAGCAATATCTCTTGAAATTTTAAGCTTGTGTAGACCATTTTGAAGTTTTTTCAGGCTTTGGTTGGTTGCGGAAAGGTTTGGAGTATGGGTTTTCAATAAACCCTTGCCTAACTTGTGAAATAAGAGGGTTTTGGGGTTTGTTATGTTAGAGGGTTTATCATGCCCTAAAAGTGGAGGAATTGGTGGTTTGGAAGACTGGTTAATTCTTCCCAATGATGGTTTGCATGTGATAGGAAGAATAAAGGGGGGTTGCTTTGTTAATTTGGCCTAATTGGCCTTGTGGACAGTGTAGTTTACTTTTTTTGTGAAAGCTGATCCAAAAAGAGTCTTATGAGGGTTTGATGCATGTTGAAGAAGGCTTAAATGGGTGCCTAAGATAGTGATTTTTTGCAGAGGTTGTTAAGGAATTATGAGAGTTAAGGTGGGAAAAATAGGTCTGCAGACCTACAAGAGTGACTAGGTGAAAAGTTGAAAATAAGCCAAGATTGAGTTTTGAGGGAAGGAAGGAGGTTGGAATCATTTTGTATTGTGGAAGTGAGTTGATTTCCTCCCTGTATTGAAAATAATCCCTGAGTTGATGATCCTTGGGCTTCTTCAAGTTTACACTTTTTTTCAGTTTTTTCACATTGACAAGTTTTCAATTTTACATCATTTTGACAAATATGCAACATGAACTCCAAAATGACCCCAAAACCAACTAAAATTACTTATTACATTATAAATTGGTCTAATATAACCTTATTCAATTTAAAAAACTCAAAACACAAAACTAACTTAAGACTTCCATGAACCAAATTTGCTCAATAACCTTGGTGCCGCTGCACCAAATTTCCATATTTGAGTAAATCTCATTACAATGCCTTAGGTACTCCATTCTCATAGATCTTTTACAATGTCACTCATACATTCAAGATTCTCTGATAATGTCTACATCATAGGTGCTTATTATGAGGTTAACTTCAAATGAGTAACTTGAGATTCCCTCGCTAAGCTTCACACGCTCTTTTATAATGGCTTCAAATCAGAATTGAGATTTGTCAACATCATTAAAATAAGGATATTACATTGCTTTTTTGGCTGAGATTCTCTTCGATGACTCATAAATTAGTATTTTCTGCAACGAGAGAACAATCATTTTTTAGTATTTTACTTACAAATATGCAAAGTAAAAGAAGAAAAAGAAAGAGCATCCAAAATGGAAATGAAATGAAAATAGATAGAAGGCACTTATAGATAGGCATGCCAATCTCTCAACTTAGTCACTCCTAGTCATACATCTTCACTAGGAGATCCAAGATACCTATTGTACACAACACCTCTCATGAATATAATAACTTGAAATTCGAGATGCTCTTATAATCTCTACATCATAGGTGCTCATGATAAGGCTAACTTCAAATGAATAACTTGAAATTCCCTCACCAAGCTTCACACACACTTTTGTAATGGCTTAAAATCATAATTGATATTTTTCAAGATCATCAAAATAAGGATGTTGCATTGATTTTTTGGCTAAGATTCTCTTGGATGGCTCATAAATCTGCATTTTCTGTCAAGATCATCAAAATAAGGATGTTCCCTCACTAGCCTCTTGGAGCATTGGCAAGCTAGCTCACTCACTAGCCTGCCAATGCAGTAGGGTTGAGAAGGTAGGGGCAGCGTATGCCTCATAGAAATGGGGCCTCATGGTGATGTACATCCTATGAGGCA